>WOXC01009632.1:0-90897 GCA_011680675.1 Gymnobelideus leadbeateri | reverse complement strand
AGTATATCACTATTCTTTCGGTCACCCTGGTTTGTAACTGTAAAGTAAAATAATTAGATTGATTCTGTATCATTTTTTAATTGATCCTTTTTATAGTTAATTGATTTTGTCCTGTAATTGTCTACATCATGGTTCTTTGTCTTTGAACTTGGTTCAGAAATTCAGCCGGCCTGTAGTGAGTTAAGTCTAGAAATCCAGTTCTCCTGCTCATAATCATTGTTCTGTACTTTCATCAAGGAAACCTGCTGAGGGGTGCAGGTGGACACCAGGGAGTCTAGTATAATATCTTTATACCACCAAGGATGAAAATATGTTTAACATGATTACACATGTATAGCCTATCAGATTGCTTGCCATCTTAGGGAGTGTGAAAAATTTGGAACTCAAAATCTTATAAAAAATGAATGTTGAAAACTATCTTTACATGTAATTGGAAAAAGTAAAGTACTGTTTACACCACCAAGTTATCCTTCAAGTATGTCTGGTTTCTTGTCCAAAGAAGTCCAGTCTATGATCTCTAATCTTGTAGGTACACTTAAACAATGAACATTTCTTATCACAGGAGGGAAAGGGAGTTGTTGCCTGCCCCTCATTCCCAAATTCCAACCAATTATATTATCCCCCATGCCTCATCTCTGTAACCAATCATATTGATTTCACCATTCATGATGTTGAGCACTTTTAATCAATCATAACTTGTTCTTCATCTATGAAGTCCTGTTCTTTGTTCTGTACTCCCCAAAACTATAAAAGAGAGAGTTGTCTCCCTCATGCAGGGCCTTAGCTTTGCTGAGAAAGCTGAGATCCTGTTTTTTTTTTTGGTAAATCTATACTTTACTAATAAATTCATCATGCTCAGAACTTTGTCTCTCAGTTTCTTTTATTTTGACTGTAATAAGTCATCCTCAAGTCTTTATTCTCAATCATTTCCTGTAGTCAATCAGTTCCTAACTTTGACCAGTTATACATTTACAACATCTTTTGCATCTGGCCCCTTTGCTTCATTCACATCAGAAGCATCTTAGTTCATGCCCATCTAGATAAGTCTTCCTTCATCCACCCTATTCCTTTGCCAGTCCATTCTCTATGCAACTGCTAAACTGATCATCATAGAGCACCAGTTCTGACCCTTTCACTCCCCTGCTCAGGAAGTATCAGTGCCTCCCTTTATCTTCTATAACAAAACATTCATTCCTCTGTTTTGGCATTTCTAGTTCTTTACAATCTGGCACCAACATTTTAATCAACAGACATGTATTTGTTGTGCCAGGCAGTATGTTAAAAGAGAAAAAAGGACAAAAATGAAATAGTCCCTGCCATATAGAGCCTTACATTTCATAGGGAATATATATTTGCATATGTAATTTTTTAATACAAATTTCTATGTTTATCAGGATGTCACATTATTGAATGCTGTACTCAGTTCTGGAATGATCACCTCCTTATTAGCTATGGATATATGGTGCTTCCTGGCCCGGTAAGGTATAATCTAAAATTGATTTGATATATCTTTACATTGATTTGTAGGAATAAATAGCCGTAATTAATTGTCAGTTCAAAGGCATTTTGGTTGTAGGTTTAATCTTTTGTATAGGAAGAGTAGTGGTCTTAAAGATCAGAGAACCATTTTAGGCCATCTTTCTGAAGCCCAGACTATCATTTCTTAGTTTATTTTCTGTCATCTTGAAAATGATTGAAGTTTGCATTTTTAAAAAAATGTTTATTCCCTTACTAGAGCTCATTTCCTTGTTTGTCTTAATAAGTATATAAGCCTGAATTATTTCTCTTTTGCATCTCAGGTATGGGACTGCTGAACTCTGTGCCCATCATGTGTTTGTAATAGCACATTTGGTGAGTAGGATAACTAGGCCTAAAGTCCATTACTGTGCTTAGGTATGCAAATTGTCTTCTTTACTCTTAACTTGGAGAGTACTAGAAGTGAGAAGTAGTATGCATATTGAACTTCAGGTTTCATTTCTTCTGTGATTAATTTGATACTTTTCAGAAAGAATTAGAAATAATAATTGTAATTGAAAACTGGGGAAATTGTTAATGTTGAGAAAATCTCAGAATGAATTGGACACGGATAAAATGATTTTTTTAAATGAAAAGGAACTTAAAATTGAATGTAAAGTAGAAACCAGAAATTATGCATGCCAAAAAAACTGTCTTTTTCATCTGATTCAAATAATACGACTTAACCTAACTTTCATAGTGACTTCTGAATTAGGACTGCTTATGGAAATGGCAGCTAGGTGGCACCATAGTGCCTAGAATACCAGGCCTAGAGTCAGAAATACTCCTTTTCTGGGTTCAAATTTGACTTCAGACACACAGTTAGCTGTATGGCCCTGGGTAAGTTACTTAACGCTGTTTGCCTCAGTTTCTTCATCTGTAAAATGAGCTAGAGAAGGAAATGGCAAAGAACTTGATTATCTTTGCCAAGAAAATACCAAATGGGGTCACGAAGAGTTGGATACAACTCAAATGACTGAACACCACCACCAAATGGAAATGAACTTTGACTTTATTTAAAAAAACAAAAGTAGGGCAGCTAGGTGGCGCAGTGAGTAGAGCATTGGCCCTGGAGTCAGAAGGACCTGAGTTTGAATCCAGCCTCAGACACTTAACGCACACACAAACAAAAACCTAGCCGTATGACCTTGGGCAAGTTACTTAACCCCAATTGCCCTCCAAAAGGCAAAAAAAAAAAAAAGTTCAAAAAAGGGGGAAAAGCCAAGTTTGTTTTTTGTTTTTAAGTTATTCTGGTGTTTGCTTTAATTGAAAAGGAAATAGATTGAGGGAGTGAAGTTAGTTCATTTTAAATTCTGAGAAGTTTTGCACACCCTTTGTAGCTTTTCAGTAGACAGGGTATTCTTTTGCTATCTGTACCTTGTTTGGAAATTTTAATAGGCTTGATCAATTGAGGGATAATTTTTGCATTATGAAAGTATTTTCCTCTACTTTACTATATGGTTCTTCACAAAGACCTTCTCTGATCTCATCATAGATGGAGATAACCTTAGGCTCTTAAAGGCTTTTCCATAAAAGCACAGACTTTGATAGGTTTTCTCTCTCTCTCACTGGAAAGGCTTGTGAGTATGGTCCTAGCAGCAGAATGTTTTTGCTTTCTGAAGACCAGGGTAGCTGAGTATGAAAAGCCTCATCACTAGTAGGCTTGTTCTGTGGTGATGAATTCTTTCACTGTGTCAACCTCTGAAACCAAAAAAAGTGAAAAATATTTCTGTCCCTTACATACCTTCCTACCCTGCCTTTCTTCTTCAGCACTGATGATAGCAAAGTGGTAGAAAAATAGCACAAGATGTTAAGTCACATGATTTTTAGACCGTCTAAATATAATCTAGATTTGAGATCCTTGTTTAGTGATCAGGTGCTTATAGATGGAATAACGGAATCTTTTGATCTAGATGTTCTTACTGTAAAAGAAACCCAAAGATAAAAAGAAGTGGCAGCTAGATGGAAGGGATGACTCGTAGGTTCTCTTTGGAAGAGGCAAAGGAAGAAGTTGTTGGAGTTGCTTCTAAGTGTAACCACAAATATTATTTAATGGGATTTAATCAACTCATGTAGTAAGTGCCTATGACAAGTATTTCCAAGAAAACCTCCACAATCATAGTATCAGTTTATGCATAGCACCTGTTGCAAGGGATCAGGAGGTAGAGAAAACTGAAGAATTCTATAAGATTCTCCTCATTCAATCAGAATTTATTTTAATATTTAATGACTTCAAGGATCCCAAAGAACAGGTGATGTGAATGAGTTGTTCTCATCTCCACAGGTATGTTCTGCTGCTGTTACCTGAGTGTCTAGTTCTCCTTCACTGCTCTTCTTGGGAGGAAGTACAAAGTATCGGGAAATCATTTGTCCTTTTCTCTCTAATAGAGTCAACCTACTATGCTTGTAGAAGATGTCAACTCTCCCAATTCCTTACCTGAGAAATTTGCAGTTCAATAAGAAACTTAGGAGAAAGCATGCTGAATATCATGTTACTCAAATTCATAAAATAGAAAACAAACTGAAATTTAAATAGAAAAGCATGCAATTTATTTTCCAAATGATTTTCCTCAAAACTATGACAGTGTTCTAAATACTGATGATTCTTAGTACATGTACTTTTCATCAGTACAGAACAAAATATTGTAATGGAATTATAAAAAACTCAAATTTAGAAGGAAAAGGAACAGGTTGTTTTTTAATTAATGCCCCTAAAAATAAAGGCAGCGAGCAAAAAATTTCTCTGGAGGTTTGTCAGAAGCCATCTTTGACAAACTGAAAAAATCGTAAGAGTAATCTGTTCGTCAATGATTTAAAAAAATTAGTCAGCAAGCACTTTGCTATTTGCCAGGCATTTGCTGAGTGCTGCAGACAGAAATATAAACAAAAAGACTGTTCCTTCCTTTAAGGAACTCATAGTCTAGTGGGACAAGACAACTCATAAAAGGGAAACTGAGAAGTGAAGGAAAGGATGAGGGGACATGGAGGCTGAGAACGGAAAATTAGGGATCTGAGCCCTCCCCCAAAATGGAAGCTAGGAGAGAGACTCACCAGTGAGAGAAGAGGCCTAAAGGATCTGACAGGCTTCAGCTAAGGTCTGGTGGCCAAGTCTAAATACTTTAACTAAGGGATCTGTTGTTCTTATGATTGTTCTGAAGAACATTTCAGCACATTCACAAACTTGCAACCAAGAATTCCTTCACAAATCCATGTGAGTCAGAAAATCTGGGTTCAAATCCTGCCTCTGTTACCACCTGTATGATATTGAATGAGTCATCTGACTTCTCTTAGCCTCAGTTTGTGAAGGGGTTGGATTACACGGCCTCTTAGGTCTATTCCAGGATCCTGTAGCCTATGAATACTGTGCAGGGGGAAATCCAGAAGACTGCCAATTTTGTGCAAGGGTGAATTCTTAATACATTTGGTTAAATTAAAAAATGTGATAAGACCGATGTGATGTTGGATGAACGTTACATAGATCACTAGAAATGTAAATTAAATGTGTGTACTTTGTGTATGATATCTCAGCTCAAGACACAACACGATTTGTCACACTTCTGCTTATATGAGAGTTGAACGTTTTGCAGTATAATTTGGTATGCTGCATAAATTGAAAACGACAATGATTTTTAAGTTTATGATAATAGTGTCTCTTACCAAATTGGCAGTATTTTGGATATCATCTCTGAACTTTCCATGGAATAATGGTCACTATTAAACTATTCAAATAGAAACTAAATTGAGGGCATTGATAGCGTTTTAAAAGATGTAATAATGCATGGATTTGGAAAAGAATTTATGGGTTTTCAGGAAAAGTCATTGTATTTATGAAAAATGTCTAAAGAGAATAAAAATGGTCCCCACTCCCAATAGTCAATCTGTTTTGAAGGCAAGGTTAGCTTTTGTTTCATGAAACAGCTACAGGAGCAAGTAGACATTCTTCACCCTAAGCGAAGCTAACAACAACAATAATAACATAATTAATATTTACATAGTGTCTTTTACCAGTGCTGGGCACTGTGGTAAGCACTTTACAATTGTGATCTCATTTAATCCTCACAACAACCCTAAGAGGGAGGTGTTATTCTTATCCCCATTTTAGAGTTGAGGAACTTTATGCAAGTGACTTGCCCAGAATCCCATAGCTAGTAAATATCTGAGGCCAAATTTGGAATCAGGTGATCCTGACTCCCAGCCCAGCACCCTGTCTACTGTTTTACCAGCTGAAAAAAAGTGTGACTTCCTTTTTTTTATTTAGAGTTTAATTGAGTCCTGGACAGAATTTCAGAAGCAGCTGCTTGTTTATTTACTTTATAGTTTAAACATTTCAATTTCTACGATGCCAAAGACCAGTGTTTATCTTTTTGGAAACTTATGTGAAAAATATTCAGAACTATCTGAATAAACCTATTAGAATAAGGCTTACTTAATGTATAGCCTTAGTTTTTCCCTCTGCATTTAATTCTGCTTGCTCATAATGTTTCTGAAGGCTTATTATTGGTTAGATATGTTTTGCTACACTTGCTACAAGTCAAATTACTGACTTGTCAAGCAAACATCAGTCAGTACCCAACTCGAAGAAAGAATTCAAATGAGAAGATATATTGTACAATTTTGGTCTGACCTGCTTAGGTTTTTGACATTCACAAATGGGTAAAAAAAAGCACACATTGACATAGGTTACTAATGTTTTGTAAGAAAATTTACCTGATAGAAAATTTTCATCGTGAAGGGACCAGCAGAACCTAGAAAATTCTTCAGTTGGCAAACCCTTGAATCCTTGCCAAGTGAGAGATATTACAGTCAAAGGCAACAATAATTTAGAATACTCATTTGTAAGATATAATAGAGGAGAGAGGTATAAGGTTATGAGAGGTTTCTGTTCACAAAACAGAAGCTGTGCAGGGAAAAGAGTTTTGCAGAAAACTTGATAATAGACCCATTTAGAAGAAAGTTATTCTGAGGACATTTAAGGATGAAACTTGAAGATGGGTAACCAACATAGGAAATAGGAAAAGCTATAAAATATTTTTGTATCACATTCTTTCCTCCAGCCAAACAACAGAACCACCATATTTGTACTGCTACATCAAAGTTCCTAATATTTTACATGAGAAATTAGAGCATTAAAGAAAACAAAGATGATATCATAGACTAGACCAGATATACACAGAGGAGGTCTATGCTTCAAAAGATAAAATTTTGAAGGTGCTGAGGAATCGATCCTTAGGGTATCTGAAAGGAAAAAAGCTCCCAGACTTTGAAAAAAATCTAGAACCCTATTGTTACCCCTTTAATCCACACAGAAATCAAAGACAAGTTGTAAAAAAGCAACGGGCAGATTTTCACAAGGAATATCATTCAACAGACTGGATTTACAGTCATACAGTTCACTGACATAAAGAGAATATAAGATTCCACTGTAGTTGTTTATTAACTGCTAGAAGAAAAAAGGCATTTGATTCACGAGACCTTTCTCCATGCATAAGTCAGAGTCACATAAGTCCTAGAAATATAACAGTGGATAATTTTGTACACCACTTTGATGTTAAATATTAAATGGGACATAAAAGCCACTGTTGCAAAAGGTGCCTTTCACTGAGTCCAAATGGAACAGGGATTCCTTATTGATGGTGAGAGCTTTAAGATGCTCTTATTTTCAGTATGTTGTGCTGATTACACCAAGCACTGAAAAGACTTCTTTAGGAGATCCTTAATTATTCAAAATAACTATGGCCTAACTGTCCATCCTAGAAAAAAAAACCAAATATATGAAGAATGCTTGTTGTTCATACTAGAATATGCATTTGAATGTGTAACCCATAAATCTGATCTCTCGGTACATGTATCTTGGATAGACACTACAAATGGTCAGTGAGCGATGCCCAAAACTGAATAAGACCATGGTCTGAATTTTCTTTGGGAGCCCAAAGCTTATCCCTGAAACAAATGTCTTTTTAATGACAGGATTCTTCCAGGGGTGCAGCATGGCTACAAATTTTAAAATACCAGTATCCAAGGAATTAAAGTTGAGGGTCTCCAAAGAGAAGAGGAAAGACTCATGATGGATATACATTATCAGCAAAGAATTACAGAATAGAAGTGCTGTAAAGAATGTCTTCAGAGGGGCAGCTAGGTGGCTCAGTGAATAGAGCACCAGCCCTGGAGTCAGGAGGACTTGAGTTCAAATCCTGCCTCAGACACTTAACACACTAGCTATGTGACCTTGGGCAAGTCAACCCCAATTGCCCTCCAAAAACAGAGCAAAAAATAAATAAATAAATAAAGCACCAATAAAACGTCAAAAAAGGAATGTCTTCAGAGAAGTTTGTGACTAGAAAAAATAGGTCCAAAAATGTGACAAGAGAAGACTAATCAGTGTGCATCAGCATATTTCTTTGGTATCCACATAATGTCTAGGGAACTAGAGGATGGCTCCTAGCATGTTGGATGGACCGCCATGGAGGATACAATCAAGGTGATTGACAGCAAGCCTAGAAGGTGAAAGGGCATAGCTCAGTTATGATGTCCCATAGTTTCCTTTTTTTTTTTTTTTTGCCTTTTGGAGGGCAATTGGGGTTAAGTAACTTGCCCAAGGTCACACAGCTAGGTTTTTATTTGTGTGCGAGTTAAGTGTCTGAGGCCAGATCTGAACTCAGGTCCTTCTGACTCCAGGGCTGACGATCTACTCACTGCGCCACCTAGTCGCCCCTATATGCCATAGTTTCATATCAGTAAGATCATAGATCCATCAGAATGTTCGAGAAAACTATTGCTTGTTCCTTTAGGGCAGAGACACTGTTCTATCTAAATACTATCTCTGAGTACCTAGCGTAGTTCTCTGTATTAAGTGCTTAGTAAATGGCAATGATAGTTCTTAAAGGATCTTTTTAAATAAGGAATTCTTTTAATTCATTTGGAATATGGTTCTGAGTGAGAGTTACTTTTACATTTATTTGCCTTTGAGCCTTACCAGTTAATCAACAAGTCAGCAAGTCGACAAACATTTATTATATATCCACTACTAACCAGGCACCCTGCTTAGTGCTTAAGATATGAAGAAGTGTGGGGGAAATTAGCCCTGCTTTCAAGGAGCTTACAGTCTAATGGAGCAAAACAAATTTCTGTTAGATCCTAGAAATAACATTGAGTTTATTAATTAGAGGAGTGACATGGTCAGATCTGTACTTTAGGAAGATCACTTTGGTAGAGGAGTCAAAGGTGGCCTACAGAGAGATGCAGGGTAGGGAACCCAACAAGTAGGCTGGTACTCTAGTTGAGCTGTGGGTAATAATGGGCCTGCACTATGGTGGAGAGGAGAAAGGGATATGTGCAAGGGATATTTCAGAGGCAGAATTAACATGAAAAGAAATATGTACAAGCAAGGTAAACATTTTGTGTTGGATATATTATACACATCTGACCTCCTTGCTGTTTCTTACAGAAGACAACCTTTTCACCAACTCCTTGCCTTTTTCACTAGCTATCCCCTTATGCCCTGAATACTCTCACTCCTCACTCCTGAGATACATAAGTGTGTATACACCCCACACACACACCCACACACACATAAAGAGAGAAGTGGATAGATAGATCTGTAAGACTATATGTATATGGAGTAAATTGTGGATAATCTCAGAGGGAAGGAGGATAGAAAAAACCTTCCTGTAAAAGATAGTATTTTATTATTAATTATTATTTAGTTACTAATTAGTTATTAATATTTCGTTCACAATTCATTTAGGTCTTTGTATGCCATATAGAAATTTTATAGTGGCAACAACTGAGATTTAATTTTTCCTTTTTTATTTTGCAGATTAAGTCTTGCCCTGGAGAATGTTACCAGCTCACTAATTTGTCAGTTCTGCTGAGGCGACTATTATTCCTCGTGGATACACACCATCAGGCAAGAATGCTACTACCCTCTTTTGTCTTCCTGTTTTTTTTTTTTTTTTAAAAGCAATTGGGGTTAAGTAACTTGCTCAAGGTTACACAGCTAGTCATTATTTATGCGTGGGTGCTCATTTTCTGAGTCCGGATCTGATCTCGGGTCATCCCAACTCCGAGGCCGGCACTCTTACTCACTGCGCCACCTAGCCGCCCCTTTAGGGCAATTGGGGTTAAGTAACTTGCCCAAGGTTACACGGCTAGGTTTTTGTTTGTGCGGATTAAGTGTCTGAGGCCAGCTCCGAACTCAGGTCCTTCTGATTCCAGGGCCGGCGCTCTATTCACTGCGCCACCTAGCCGCCCCTGTCTTCCTGTTTTTAACACACTGCTTTGAATTGAAACCAGATTTCATTTAAATTATTCCTTTTTTTTCTAACTGAAGTATAAATTCAATCTTGAAGTGCCTTGGCTAAAAATTTTGAGTATATTGTTTCATTTAAAGAAAACAGGTATGGATATTGGTTTATTAATTCCAAATTGTTATTATTTTAATAATGATTTTTTTTCAAAGGTCTACTTAAACTCTCTAGCCTTTTTGTATACATGTAAGATAACTTGAAAATGCTACTTTTTCAAAATTAAAGTTTTTATTTAACTTGCATTTTAGAAGAAAATATTAGTTTAAGTTGGATTTATGCATGTGATGGCATCTCAAATTTTTCTACTGCTTAGAATTGAGCTTTAGGGTAAAACTTATAAATATGATAACACCTCATTTATCCACTATTATTGAGGAATCTCAGCCCACAAATTTCCAAGGTGCCTAGAGCATCTTTCATGGAAATACATTTGAAACATATTACACCTTTACTTATCTTAAACAGTCATTTAAAATTATTAGCTTTTTCTTGATGACAAGGGCATTACTGTGTGCCAACATATAGTAGGTGTCCTTAGGATTTTAAGATGTGTATATAAATTTATTTGTCCTTATATTAAATGGATTCAGATTATTATAATTTTTTAAAAAATTTATATAATTGTTTTTTTTTCTGTATCCTCCTTTGTCATTTCTCATTGTCTCTGTACTGTCCTGAACTCCATTTTTAATTTGTGCCTTCAGAACTTCTGTGGGCTGGAGAATCATTGAGCAAAAATACTAGAGTACTAGAATACTAGAGTAAAGCAGAAATGCAAAGCCCCTTCAGACTCTTTAATGAGTAAATTTACTCAGTTAACAAGTATTTAATAAGTGCCTGCTGTGTGCCAGTTACCATACTAAGCTCTCAGGATACAAAAAAGGCAATCAGGTCCTGCCTTCAAGAGACCTTAGATTCTAATAAGGGGAGACAATGTGTGAATCACTATATACAAACAAGAGAGCTGATGCCTGAGGAGAGGGAAGCCATGACCTGGAGTTGAGCACTAAGAGTATTCCAGGCATAGAGAATGGCTACTGAAAAATGCTGGGAGCTGGGAGATAGCTTGTCTTATGTAAGGAAAGGCAGGGAGTGAAGGGCAACGGCTGCAGCGGCTTCTGTGGTCGGGATTTCAGTTATGGTAGGTCCAGAATCTGACAGTCAGTATCAATTCACTGGTTTTAAGAAATACTTCAATTCATACACCCTTAATGGCAGAAATAATTATGTACTGGCCACTTATGGAGAAATCACTTTGCATATACTGTACTTCAGGGCAAGGTCTAAAAACCTCCAGCTGTGAAAGCAACATAAATGGAACCCAGCATGTGTGTGTGGGTATGTGTATACTTTGTCAGTCATCAAGTTCCCTGGCTAAAGGACCTGCTGTCAACTTAGCATGTGATTTACAGTTCTTGAAATAAAACATGAACTCAGAAAAAAAGGGGGGGGGGTGGACAAGGAAGCCAGTGTCACTGGATCATGTGTGGAAGGCAGTAAAAAGTAAGATGACTGGAAAGGGAGGAGGAGCCAGGTAGTGAAGGGCTTTTGAAGCCAAACAGAATTTTCTGTTAGATTCTAGAAATAACATTGAGTTTATTAACTAGAGGAGTGACATGGTCAGATCTGTACTTTAGGAAGATCACTTTGGTAGAGGAGTCAAAGGTGGCCTACAGAGAGATGCAGGGCAGGGAACCCAACAAGTAGGCTGGTACTCTGGTTGAGCTGTGGGTGATATGGGTCTGCACTATGGTGGAGAGGAGAAAGGGGTATGTGCAAGGGATGTTTCAGAGGAAGAATTAAGTCTTGCCCATAGATTAGATATGTGGTGAGTACCCGTAAGGAAGTGAGGCTGTCATGAAGTTTGTGAAGTGGAGGGTGACTGAGAAGATGACGATAACCTTGACATTAATAGAAGAAATGTTTTCTGGAGGGCACAATTGGTGCTAATGAATGTAATGCTGCCTCCTGGAGGAATTATCCTCCAGGATAGAATTATTCTCTAGGCAGTAGCAGGTGCCTGGGCTGCCTTGCTGTTAGAGAAAAATCACTGCCACTCCCTGTTTCCTATTTTATTAGCAAAATCTTTGAAACCAAAGGAGGTACTGTCTAAAAAATATCTTTCAAAGAGAAAACTTAGTTTAAGACCAGAACATAATTTTTTTTTTTGCCTCATAGTCACTTAGCAGCTTAATGTCAGTTGGCCACTATGTTTTAAATAAAGGAATAATTGTTTGTATAAAGCAGACCCAAAATCTTGAATATGCATTCAAATCAGATAACATTTTCTAAAAAATGGAAGTTACTATACACATGGGTCTGATATAGATTTATTTTATATTTGAGTATTTCGTGTCTACTGATTCTATCATAAAATAAAAATTCTCAATATTTGCTTTCTGTTTGTAAGTTCTTCAGGTCTATTGAATGTGCATGTGAACATAATGTTTTACCACCATTTTAAATAGAAAATACACATTGAGTAGTTTATTCAGTAGTGAAATACATTTGCCATCAATGCTTCCTTGTATGAGGAAGTTGTGCATTTGTGGATATAATCTATAGCTTCATAGACTAGAGAAAAAGTTAATTGAACTATTTCAGTATCAAGCTTGTGACATGGTTTTCGTTAAACACTGTGTAAACCATCTGAGCTAGCTGACTATAATGTTTAACTAATTATTCTTTTCCTATTAGTATACTTTAATATAATGTCTGTAGCAATCATACCAGAAAGAGTTCAGAAACACTCTGGAAGTTCTTATACCTGTGGGGAAATTCTATTCCATTTACATCTTGCGTGACAAATAGTTTAATACTTACATTTAAAAATTTCCAGTAAATTTACAACAAATTATCTTTAAGCTGTTTTTTTGCATTTTTTCCGAGGCATATATGCTGAAAAGAGATCGATATTTGTCTTCCTGCTTCACAAAGTTTTGTGAGGAAAGATTGGTCTTTTTTTTGTTAAAAATTTTCTTGCAATTAAAAGGAGTTTTAGAAATGCTAAACAGTGAGTGCTTATATATAAGAGAGAATTTATTGACCAGGTTGTTATTCATCTTTATAACAATTTCTTTCAGATGGAGTTCATCCAGAGATTTCCCCCTAACAAAGCAGAAAATCTGCCTTTGTGGCAGTATATTTCCTTCAAGGCTTTTTCTCCTGAACTTAGAAGCCAAACAGCAAATGAAGTCACCGTGGTGGGAATTGCACAGTGTAAGAAATGGCTAAGCAGCAGGCATACCTTGGGAGAACTTGAATCTGTGGTAAGAAAAGAGCCAGAATGTGATTGAAATTACTCTTCAGCATCTTCGATTATTAAGGAATTCATATAAATATTTGCTGTTCTCTTGTTAAATGTAAATTATGCCCCTTTTTGCCATTGACACAGATCCAAGGGAAAAATAAATTCAACACAGTATTTTATTTGTTCTATTTATGCTGAGAAAACTTTTGATTCTGGTTATTTGGCTATTTCCCCCCACCACCAGCACCCTTTTTAAAAATTTAACAAATGGGGGCGGCTAGGTGGCGCAGTGAATAGAGCGCCGGCCCTGGAATCAGAAGGATCTGAGTTCGGAGCCGGCCTCCGACACTTAATCTGCACAAACAAAAAAACCTAGCCGTGTAACCTTGGGCAAGTTACTTAACCCCAATTGCCCTAAAGGGGCGGCTAGGTGGCGCAGTGAGTAAGAGCGCCGGCCTCGGAGTTTGGATGACCCGAGATCAGATCCGGCCTCAGAAAATGAGCACCCACGCATAAATCAAATGACTAGCCGTGTAACCTTGAGCAAGTTACTTAACCCCAATTGCTTTATAAAAAAAAAAAAAAAAAAAAAATTTAACAAATGTCCCAAGATCCAACAGCATTGATCCCACAGACTGTGCCTGCTCTTGATTCAATCCAGAATCAGGAGACAGCTGAGAACAATCCCCAGGGTCATAGTACACAGGAGATCTCCTCCACCCCAGAATCCTGTACCCAGAATCCAGAGACCTATGAACATCACGTTCCACATTCAGGCTTACTGTGTCCACCCTCACTTCCCTACCCTCGTGGCCACCCACAATTCTTTCCCCCCACCTCTGCATTTCTTTCCCCATTTCTATATCTAAACTCTCTAGGAAACTAAAATTAAAGGCATAATTTTGTCCAAAAAAAAAAAATTTTAACAAATGATCATTGAATAGTGGACGTTTGGGTTTGACTTAACTGCATCTCCCTTCCCCTACCTAAAATAAGGGGCATTAATAGGGGATCATTGAAACAATACAATGCAGGTAGCTCTTCTCAGAAGAAGATGCTACACAGAATCACTTAAGAAAAATTTATTAAGCACTGTGTATTATGTAGTACCATACAAGTGTTTAACTTGTAATTTAATATAATATACATTGGAAATTTTAGAATTCTAGGAACATAATAGAAACTATATAGTATTCAGTAGACATATTTAGTTGGTTCATTTGTTAATTGTAAATCATTCTCTTTATATGTAATTCTAGCAAGTCATGAGTTGGGACACAATTACAAGTACTTGTTTGAAAGAAATTGAAAGAAATGTTAAGTTCTTCCTTTATTTTGGAATAAATTTTTTGTCATTTAATTAGAAAAGGTTTATTTATCTGATTTTTCATTTATTGACCAAAATTCCTTTGATTAAAACAAGGTGGGCATATTCCTTCTAGTGACTCTATGCTCTGATTTTCTAAAACTAAAAATGTTTGGGCTGAGACCAGAGTCTGTCCAGCTGGCAACTTGGAGTGTTTTTTTAGTAGAAATGGAAAGTCAGTGTAGGGATAATCAATATAATAAAGATGCACTCAAATCTTAACTTGAAAAATATTTTGCTAATTTTAGGATATGCTAATATAAGTGATCAAAGTGCTTGTGAAAAAATGATTACTGCATTTGCTAAATTTCCATCTTTCTTTTACCTCTCAATTACCTTTTCATAGCGTAGTCATATTGCACAGTCATACATCTTAAGAGATTGAGTCAGTCAGTCAACAAAGATGTATTAAGAGCCTACTATGTGCCAAGCACTAGGAATACAAAACTAAATATGAAATATTTCCTGCTCTTAAGGAGCTTACATTCTCTCAGAAGGGTCATTTAAAGATCATTTTTAGACTAACCTCTTCATTTTACTTATATCTGAATGCAGATAAATTTCTGTTTGCTAAGTTCTTCAGGTCTATTGAATGTGCATGTGAACATAATGTTTTACTACCATTGTAAATAGAAAATACACATTGAGTAGTTTATTCAGTAGTGGAATAGAGGTTTTTTCCCTGTGGAATATGGTTACATGTGGTGATTAGTTTTTTTAGTACTACTCTAGGTATATTGGTGCTTCAGTGATTGAGATTTATGATCTTAGCATTGTAGCTATTTCCTCAGCTGGTTCAAGTCACAACCCACCCGTGCTTTCTCATTCCTATGTAATTATTCTTGTCTGTATTTTCCCATAAAGCCTCTATAGAGGACCCATGCAGTGGGCTGGAGGTTTTCCTTTAGGACACTCGATAATTTATGAGTACCAGTGTAACACTTAGGTATTATCCCTCGTTCTTGATATATGACCAGCCCTCCTCTTTTTATGATTATACCTATTTGTAATTATATCTTCTGTAATTATGTCTTCTGTGTCATTTCTTGAGCACAAGTCATCATTGGTAATATGCTGTAAATGCACCATGCATCTCTCTCTTTTGGGTTACATTTTTGGTTACTTGTAATTTTGATTCTTCAGAGCTCCATGAACATAGAACATAGAACATCACTGAGCATATTGGTTTTGAAAGTATGGGCTTTTGTGTCAAGGAGCAACTTGGGATAACTGAAAATCTAATTAATTTTACCAAAAAGAATCCAATATCTTTTCCTCAGTTTTGTGTATCTATATCATTTGTATGTCTAAAAGCACCTATCCAGGATACATGGATTTCTGCCTAAGTGTGAATCATAGTCTTGGCAATAAGCAGTCTACTTCTGACAATCATACTTTGTGTACATTAAATGTTAAGTAGTCTCTTGCACACTAGCCTAGGAAACCACCACATCCATTTATCATTGGTTATATGGGAAAATAACTTCTGATTTCTAAATAGCTGAATTACAAATGAACTCTTATAATACAACCTGTTTATAGGTTAGAGCCTGCTTGTAATTTTTTTTTTAAAGCAATTGGGGTTAAGTAACTTGCTCAAGGTTACACGGCTAGTCATTATTTATGCGTGGGTGCTCATTTTCTGAGGCCGGATCTGATCTCGGGTCATCCAAACTCCGAGGCCGGCGCTCTTACTCACTGCGCCACCTAGCCGCCCCTTTAGGGCAATTGGGGTTAAGTAACTTGCCCAAGGTTACAGGGCTAGGTTTTTGTTTGTGTGGATTAAGTGTCGGAGGCCGGCTCCGAACTCAGGTCCTTCTGATTCCAGGGCCGGCGCTCTATTCACTGCACCACCTAGCCGCCCCTTGCTTGTAATTTCTTATGCTTGTTTTTAAAAAGACACTTTATGTTTATGAAGCCTCTTTAGATGCAGTACCATCTCTAGCTATTTCTAGTTTTAACATCATACTAATTAGAGAAATATGATTTTTGTTTAGGAACATGAAACAAGGCTTTTATGTTTTCAGAAATGGATAATCTTATCAAAAAAAGTGACTGAAAAACATGCATGGTTGTTTTTATTTCCTCTAGATCAGGGGTTCTTCACTTGTTTTTTTTTTTAGTACCACAGTATCATCTGTGGTGATCTGGTGTAACTTCAGAAAAATATTTTTAAATGCATAAAATATATAGAATTACAGAAGTAGCCAATTATATTGAAATAGTTATCAAAATTCTTTCTTAAAATAGTTTATAAACTATTTTGGCAGAGGTTAAAAACTTGGTTGGGGAATATATGTGGATATTTTTGGAGTGCTGTTTAGGGTGATGCCTCTGATGCCAAGGTGACCAGGCTCCTGGGATTCTTGTAAGACTTTGACTTATAAAACTAATGCTGTTATTTCTTTCCTTTCTTAGAATATTGCACTCTCTGCTTTGCTTACTGTGTGTAATTCTGTAAGTGAAGCTTTGGAGATGGGCCAACAAGCAGGAGTCTTGGAAGCTGTGAATCCACTCTGGACAATTCTACATGTTAAACAGGTAAGGAAATAACTGAGCATTTCCTTGAATAATTAAACAAATTTCAATTCTGAAAGAATAGTAGTGTTGGATTTTTGCTTCCTTATGCCAATTTTGTCATTGCTAAATTAGATCTTCTTTATTCTAGTGGCTTGAGGGCTTTTTCTAAGACCATAGACTTTGCCAGGTGCTAACCAGGCTTAGGGGGAAGAAGGGGAAGAATATTTAAATTGCCCCCATGCAAATTCAAAACACTGCTAGGATGCCTGTGCTTGAGGAGAGCAGAGCCAACTTCCTTTACTTGTTTGTACACTTGAGGATTGTATTTTGGGAATTGTTTTTGTTGAGAAAACCTTTGTGAATTGAAATAAATTTGAGAACCGTAGCTTTTCAGGGTAGTAGAGCCTGAAGGGGTATAGCTATATTTTGTGATGCTATTGAACAGGCTGCTGTTATAATATTCATTCTTGCCGTAGTATTTTTAGACTTCAGATATTTCAGTATTTAACTGGAAGCATGAATTTATTTATCAAAAATATCATAATAACTGAACTTCAATATAATTGGTTTCCTTTGTGATCCTATGTTTTTTTTATTTTATGCATTTCAAAACTTTGTTCTGAGGATTACATAAGCTTCTCATCCAAAGGGATCCAAGACAAAAAATGGTTGAGTTCCTGCTTTCCATTAATGCCTCTGTTCTTCATGAAATAAATGGAATACTTATAGAGAGGAAAAATAAAATTTTAAGGAGAAAAGATAATATCGACAAGTGGCAGACAAAACATAACTTTTAGAGTTGAGAATTTATTTAATATTTTTATTTATTTATTTACTTTGCAGTTTTGCCTTCTTTCCTATTGTGTATGTGTTTTTGTTTGGTTTCTCATGGGAAAAGACGAGCCTTTGTTTTTGTTTTTTTCTTTAACACAAAGCCAACTATATTAAGAGAGGTCAGTTTTGATAATATCCAATAGAGATATTATGATTTTCTGTTGAGTTACAGTAGAGAGTGGAATCTGACAGAAAAATTTAACCTGACCTAATGAGAGATTTAAAAAATATATATTTTGGGGAGGCTAGGTGGCGCAGTAAGTAGAGTGTCAGCCCTGGAGTCAGAAGGACCTGAGTTCGGATCTGGCCTCAGACACTTAATGCACACACAAACAAAAACCTAGCCGTGTGACCTTGGGCAAGTTACTTAACCCCAATTGCCCTCCAAAAAGCAAAAAATATATATATATATATAATTTTTAGTCCCAAGACTGTTCTGCCTTCTTCTCCATGCATTTTAGTATTTTGTGGCTTTTTCCTGGTGAAATTAGATTAAATGTGAATGAAGTATACATAACTTTTCTTCTCTATTGGAAATACTATAATCAGTACTGTTGTATTCTGGTATTTGCTAAGGTCTCAAGTCAGCCTTATGTTCAGTGGACCCTCAGCCTTTTACTTCCACTCTTGGGATTTTTCATACAAGCTGTAGAACCTCAGCTGATAAGTCAGGTAAGAAAATTGTTCCTTAATAAATTGATCTTTTCATACCTAGAATGTTTCTGGGGATTATTTTGGCTTCTACTAATTTAACAAGGTTTATTTTGAAGGATATACTTTTCACTTCATTTGGTTATACATACCATTATTTAACTATGTATAAACTATGTGGAGACTAATTTATGTTTACCTTACTTATTAAAAAGCTAATTATCCTTTCTCTTTACTTCCCCTCCTCTTTTCTGCAAGTCTTGAAGCAATTTTGCACAGAGAACCATTTTCTGCATAGCTCTGTGAATGTCCCATTTCCCAAGAGCAGTCCTAAATCAGCTGTCACTTTTTTCCCCCAACCTAGCAGTCAGGGGTTGCAGGTCATCTGGGGCAACTTCTGTACTATGGTGTAAAGCAAGATCAGGTTGGACCTAGGTGGCTTGTTTTCCCTCCTAATTAATAGGGCTCAGTAAGAGTAGAGAGGTTTCAGAATGACTATGACTTCTGGGAAATCCTTGTAGACGTGAATAAATTCTGTTCCCTATCTGGTGGTTTTTTAAGCTGTGGAAGATTGTAAGGGAGGTTATGAGAGGGCATGGACCTTACAGAAAGTACAGACATTACAGAAAGGTATTAGAACTAATTGACATAGAAATCCATTCCAGGGTGGGGCTGAGCCAAGATGGTGGAGTAGAAACAGCACTTCCAAGGTGCTCTCTTCCACACCACTTCCAAACCATGTAAAAGGGGACTCTGAACAACTTCTGGAGCTCCAGCACCCACAGAACGACACAGAGAAGCTAACCTCCCACTGAGGACAGCCCGGCAGCCCTGAAGGGAGCGGGCAGCACAGCACACTGGGAACCAGCAGTGCAGCGCTCAGGGAGCTGAGCCCAGGCCCGAATGAGTCCCAGTTTTAGCCCCAGGGCAGGCAGGCTAGCAGCTGGCTGGAGGGCCCCCAGAACACCAGCAGCTGTGGCGATTCCAGAATTATCAACACAGACATGCCTAGGATAAAGTGAGAGGTTAGTGCCCTATGGACTTTGGGACCAGTATTTGGGGAACACGTCGGCTTCTTCCCCTAGGGGCGAGAAGCTGCTGAGGAGACAGCACAGACACCATTTTGCAGCTTCAGTGGCAGCTTCAGCTCCTGGTCTGCGAACTGTAGGGAGATCCAGCGATCAGTCTTAGGGGGTAATTGCTCTTGCTTTAACCTCCCTGGATCTGGATTGTGGTCTGGGGTGGGTATCCAGCTTGCCAGAGCATGTGGAGGCTCTACAGAGGCCACCCAACTAATTCCTTCAGAAGTTGTCAAGACCCCAACGTTTGGGACGGAAGCTCCCCTGTCTGGTGGCAGAGTCCTACTGTGGCAACAAGCCCAAAAGTCAAGTAATTAAGTGGCAACATGCCTAGGCAAAGGAAACAAAATAAACAGAAAAATGCAACATTAGACTCCTATTTTGGAGGCAAAGAGGATCAAAGCATGGAACAGGAGGAGGACTGTTGAGGTCAGAAATCCTGCACCAAAAGCCCCAAATGAAAATACGAGTGGGTTACAGGCCATAGAGGACCTTAAGAAGGATTTTAAAAACCAAATAAGAGAAGTGGAAGAAAAATTGGGAAGAGAAATGAGAAGGATGCAGGAAAAGTATGAAATGAGAGTCAACAGCCTGACTGAGGAAAATAACACCTTAAAAAAAATAGACTAACTCAAATGGCAAAGGAGGCTCAAAAGGGCAATGAGGAGAACACTGCCTTAAAAAGTTGAATTTGCCAGATGGAAAAAGAATCTCAAAAGCTCACTGAGGAGATTCATTCCTTCAGAGTTAGACTGGAGTAAATGGAAGCTAGTGACTTTATTAGAAATCAAGATGCTGTTAAACAGATCCAAACAAATGAAAGAATAGAAGGCAATGTGAAATATCTCATGGGAAAAACCACTAACCTGGAAAATAGATCCAGGAGAGACAATTTAAAAATTATTGGACTACCTGAAAGCCATGATCAAAGAAAGAACCTAGAAATCATCCTTCAAGAAATTCTCAAGGAAATTTGCCCTGATGTTTTAGACCCCGAGGGCAAAATAGAGGTTGAAAGAATCCACAGATCACCTCCTGAAAAAGATCCCAAAAAGAAAACTCCTAGAAATATTATAGCCAGGTTCCAGAATTCCCAGATCAAGGAGAAAATACTCCAAGCAGCCAGGAAGAAACAATTTCAATATTGTGGAAACACAATCCAAATAGCCCAGGACCTGGCAGCTTCTACACTGAGGGATCTAAGGGCATGGAATATGATATTCCACAGGGCAAAGGACCTGGGATTAAAACCAAGAATCACTTACCCAGCAAAACTGAGTATCCTCTTTCAGGGGAAAATATGGTCATTCAGTGGAATAGAGGACTTTCAAGCATTCTTGAGGGAAAAACCAGAGTTGAATAGAAAATTTAACATTCAGACACAAGAAGCAAGAGATGCTTGAGAAGGTAAACAGGAAAAAGAAATCAAAAGGAACTTATCAAAGTTGAAGTATTTACATTCCTACATGGAAAAACAATAACTGTAACTGAAGAAACCTTTCTCAGTATGAAAATAGTTGAAGAAGGGTATATGGGCATATGAATATATATGTGAATATGTGTATATATGTTTATAGGTATACATGAATAGAGGGCTCAGGTCGAATTTGGTCAGAAGGGATGATACTTAAGTGAAGTTAAGAGGTGAGAGAGGAATGTGGCGAGTAGATGGGGAGAGAAAGGGGGGGAAACTATCTCATGTAGAAGAGGCAAGGGGAAGTGGTTACAGGGAAGGGGAAGAACAGGAAGGCAAAAAGGAAAAACCATATTCTCGTTGAATTTGGCTCAGGGAGAGAATGACATACATACTAAATGGGATATCTCTCCCTGCAGGAGAGTAGGGGGAAGGGGGATGGGAGGGCATTCTTGGGGGGAGGGGAGGTTGGAAGTACCCACTATCAAAGAGGGTCAGGATCAAAGTAGGGAATGGACCAGGTGGGGGGTGGCATGGGTGGGAGGGAAATATAAGCAGTCTTTTACTATATATCTACTATGATAATGTTTTGCATAGCTATACATGTACAACACATACTGAATTGCTTATCTTCCCAGAGGGAGTAGGTGACAAAGGAGGAAGGAAATGGATCTGAAAATCGAAGTTTTAAAATTAAATGTTTCAAATATATATATAAATACTATTATTAATACTATTTTGCATGTAATTGGGAGACAAGATGTGCAGGCATTGGGGCACAGAGATTCACCTTGTGCTAATGGAAAAGTCGAAGAGGGTATGGGAGAAGATATGGGAGAGAGCAGATTGGATGAGGGGATATCTTGTGGGATTATTATTCTGGGGTGGTGGGTAGGGGAAAAATGGGAAAAAAATTTTAACTCAAAATCTGGCAGAAATGAATGATGTAAACCAGAAGTTAATAAAGCATTTGTTTAAAAAAAAAAAAAGAAAAGAAAAAAGAAATCTGTCCCACCAGATCAGGACCTGTTTTGAACCTAGAAGGGATTATCTTTCAATGAGTGACTGAAGGTTACCAAAGCCCAAACTGACATCTTCCACCTAGACCTAGGAGAGACAAGAAGTGACTCGTATGGTTAAAAGACTGTATTTTAGTATTTAATGAAATGGTGATAGGCAAGATATCTTTTGGAGAGGGCAATTACTGCTTGTCTCATGCTTTCTGACATGTATTGGGGAAGAAAAAATGAAGATAAGTTATTTTTTTACTTGTAGCTTTAGTTATAGGGTTTTTTTTTTCCATGCACTTGAAACTAATGACTGAGTTACTATAGGAAATTTACTTGTGAGCTTTAATTGAAAAGATAATAGCTGATTATTATATAGAAAGTTGCATATATTGCAAAGCACCATGCATACTGTATTTGATCTTCAGAACAGCCCTATGAAGTAAATATTAGGAATTATTCCTGTTTTAAGAATGAGAAAATGGAATTAGGAAGTTCATAGAATCATAGAATTTTTAAGAGTTAAGAGGGACTTCAGCTGTCATCTATTCCAACCCATACCTGAAAAGAATTTCTACTATAATATACCTGCTTAAAGACCTCCAATGAAAGAGAACCCACTATTTCCCAAGACAACCCATTCCATTTTTGGACAGCTCACTAATTGTTAGTAAATTTTTCCCAATATCAAGCCTAAGTTTTCCTCTTTGTATCTTCCACGTTATTACTGGTTCTGTTTTCATGAACCAGAAAGAGTAAGATTGAACACTCTTCAACATGCCCTTTAGATACAAAATGTTAACTATTATGCCCCTTAGTCTTCTCTTTCCTAGAGGTTCCTTTAGTTATTCCTCATATGACATGACCACTCACCATCCTGGTTACCATCCCCTGTATATTCTCCAGATTATTAATATCCTTCTTTAATTATGGCACCTAGAATTGAACATATTACTCTAGATATGATCTTATTAAGGCAGAGTACAGAGGGTTCAGTGAATAGAGTGCTGGGCCTGGAAGAACTGATCTCAAATCTGGCCTCAAACACTTACTTGTAGGATGACCCTGGACAAGTCACTTAACTCTGTCTCAGTTTCCTCATCTATAAAAGGAACTGGAGAAGGAAATTGCAAACCACTCCAGCATCTTTGTCAAGAAAACCCCAAAAGGCATTGTGAAAAATTAGACACGAATAAACAGTAGTAATACAGATCGACCAACCTTTTCTGAAAATGTTGCCTCTCACTGTAGTCCAAGATTGCATTAGATTTTTGTCTACTTCATCAAGCATTGATTTATATTGAACTTGTCCACTAAAACCTTCCAGTCATTTTTATATTAACTTTTGTTGAATCATGCCTCTCCTATATTTGTGAAGTTGGTTTTTTGAACCTAAGTATAACACTTTATTCCAATTGTATTTCATCTTATTAGATTCAGCCCAATGTTCTAGTGTCTCGAAATCTTATTGGATTCTGTTATCCAATGTGTTAGCTATACCTCCTAGCTTTTTGTCAGTTTGCAGACTTGATAAATGTATCATCTGTGCCTTTATCCAAGTCACTGACAAAAATATTAAACGGCCCTGGTCAAGACCCAGCACCCTGGGGAAGCATTCCACTGATCACCTACCATGTTAACATTGAGCCATTAAAAACATCTTTGATTCTGATCATTCAACCAGTTCTGAATCTATCTAATTGCCATATTATCAAGGCCAACTCCTTTTGCAAGGAAATATGGAATATTTTAAAGCACTTTGCTGAAATACCGGTTAAACTATAACTACAGCTTTCGTCTCATCTACAACTTTAATAATCTTGTTCAAAAAAAAAAAGAAATTATGCTTGTCTAGCATGACTTGCTCTTTATGAAGCCTTCTTTCTTGGCCCTTTTTAAACCCTGATTCCCTATTCTAGATAATAAATGACTTGGCTAATGTTCATACAGAAAACAAACATCAGAGGCAGGATACAAAATTAAGTCTTTCCTGGTCCCAAAGTCAACATTCTTCAGTACATTGAGATTTCTATCTTCAATTGTTACATATAGTAAAAAACAAAACACTTTTTTCCTACAGAGTTTATGCATGGTTTATTCTCTTACATGTCCAAATGGAATAGATTCTTTTTCTCGGCTGGAGTGTCTTAGATTAGTACAATGTCTTTATATTATTTCAAAATTCATTTACATAAACATGCATAATAAATATATGTATGGCTATATATTCTGGTTAGTAGAGAATTATCATTATAATATGGATTATAATTAGAATACAGGAAATCTCCAACTTACCTCCTGTACGTACAAACAGCAGCATAGCCCAGTCCCTACAGGAACTCCTTTTACTCTTCCCTGTTCCTAATGCTTACATAGGTCACTGTAGATAAATTCCTGATACCCCAAATTAAGTTAGAATGAATTTTCATGGAGAAATGTTCTGTAATGTTTTACTCTTTTCATATTTATTTACAGTTTCTATGTGCCCTAATAAGTGAGCAGTTTTACAGTTTTGTTAAACATGCCATGTAATGTTGAAAGTGTCTATGTACATATATATTTTTTTTTCTTTTTTTTTTTTTTGAGGGGAAGGGAAAAGCAGTTGAGGTTAAATGACTTGCCCAAGGTCACATGGCTAGTAAGTGCTAAGTGTCTGAGGCTGGATTTGAACTCAGGTCCTTCTGACTCCAGAGCCGGTGCTCTATTCATTATGGCACCTAGCCACCCTCATACATATGTATTTAATGTAACTATAGCTAGTAATAGCTTCTTTAGTTGTCCCATCAAAAAGGCACCATGAATCTTTTAGCTTTAAATTCTCTGACAGTTGGGGCAGCTAGGTGGCGCAGTCAATGGAGCACTGGCCTTGGAGTCAGGAGGACCTGAGTTCAAATGCAGCTTCTTAGACACTTAACACAAAAACTAGCTGTGTGACCTTGGGCAAGTCAATTAACCCCAATTGCCCTACCTTCCCCCGTCCAAAAAGCGAAAAAAAAAAAATTCTCCAACAGTTGGTTCAATTCCATATTTTCCCTTTTGTTCATTTTTTATTAAATTTCTGCAACTTAGAAAGGAACATTAAGGTCTTCTATTATTATTGTATTACTGTCTCTCTTTTTATAGTTCATTTAATTTTTCCTTTTCCAATTTGAATGCTATGCCATTTGGAGCATATAGGTTTAGTATTTGTGCTATATAGTTCCATTTAGGATAATGTAATTTCCATCTATATCTCTGTTTGTATTGTGAAATTTTATTTCTGCTTTGTCAGGTAGCATGATTGCAACTCCTGCTTTTTTTTTCACCTGATGCATTGTAAATTTTGTTCTAGCCTCATATTGATTTTTAAATGTATTTCTGCTAGGCAACAATCATGAGGTTTTGCTTTCTTGCTCTTTTTATTAGATTATTTAATCCATTTACATTTGAAATTCTGAGTTAAATTTATGTTTTTTCCTTTTACTCTCATTTTTTTTTTAATTGGGTTGGGTTTTTTTGTTCCCTTTTCCTCTTTTAAGTCAGGACTTTGTCTCTACAGTTGATTTTGCTTAATCTGCTTTGATGCAGCTTTTTTCTCACAGACTTTCTTATCTTTCTCCCACCCCTTTGACCCTTTCCCTCCAATTTGTCAAACCTTTACATAGTCTTGGAGTTTTAACCTATTGGTTTTTCTTTCTTTTTCTGCACCTTTTTCTAAGAAGCACTTCTTTACTCTCTTCATTAAATCTCTTCCCATTTCTATATTTTAAACTATTCTTTTGATTCGTAGTTGATATACTAATTTATTCCATCTCTAATCTCTTTGTGTTCCTCTGAAGTAGCAAGTTTGAGCTCTCTAACCGATCCTAAACATTTTCTCCATTATTACATTTGTAGGTCTTTCCCCATCATCTTTTTTTTTTTCTATTGGGGGGGTGGGGAAGGCTGGAGCCAAGATGGCAGCGTAGAAGCAGGAAAACTCTGTGTGCTCGCCCCATAACTACCTCAAATACCTATAAAAAATGACTCTAAACAAACTTTAGGTCTGCAGAAGCCACAAACAAATCTCTTGCTGAAGGCAGGCCAGCAGGCTGGCAGGAAGGGTCCATCACAGCACGCTGGGAGCAGAACCTAGGCCCATGTGAGCCCCTGGTTTTAGCCCTCGGGCGGCCCCTGACCAGCCATGGCTGTGGAGGGACTTCAGGAGAGTGGATCACCAGCAGCTGTGGCAGTTTCCAGAATTATCAACCCATAAATGCCCAAGACAAAGTGAGAGGTCAATGTGGACTTTGTGGGAATAGGGGTTCCGGAAGTACAGTCTGGCCTCTGGCCTTGGAGGGAGATGGGGCTGAGGCAGGGTGGCCACTGCCACATGGCTGCTTCAGAGCTCCTGGCCTGCAGATTGTAGGGGGACCAAGCAACCAGTCTGAGGGGTAATCACTTTTGCTTTAACCTGCTTGGATCTGGATTGCTGTCTAGGGTGGAGGTCCTGGAGTGTGTGACCAGTGCCAGAGCCTGTAGAGGCTTTAGAGAAGGTACCCAACTAATAGCTCTGGCAGCTGAGAAAACCCCAGAGATTTGGGACAAAGCTCTCCTCTCTGAAAGCAGAGTTCTGCTGTAGCTAAAGCTCAAAAGTCAAGTAATTGAGTGGCAACATGAGCAAGCAAAGGAACCAAAGCAAGCACAACAGTCAAACCTCAAATTCCTTTTTTGGGGACAAAAAGGATCAAAGCATGGAGCAGGAGGAAGACAACAAAGTCAGAACTCCTGCACCAAAAGTTCCCAAGAAAAATACGAACTGGTTACAGGCCACGGATGAGCTTAAGAAGGATTTTGAAAATCAAGAAAGAGAAGTGTAGGAAAAATTGGGAAGAAAATGAGAATGATGCAAGAAAATCATGAAAAGTGAGTCAACAACCTGACTGAAGAAAATAACACCTTAAAAAACAGACTAACTCAAATGGTAAAAGAGGCTCAAAAAGCCAATGAGGAGAAGAATGCCTTAAAAAGCCAAATTTTCCAGATGGAAAAAGAATCTCAAAAGCTCACTGAAGAGAATCATTCTTTCAGAATTAGATTGGAGCAAATGGAAGCTAGTGACTTTATGAGAAATCAAGATACTATTAAAGAGATCCAAACAAATGATAAAATAGCAGGTGATGTGAAATATCTCATTGGAAAAACCACTGACCTGGAAAATAGATACAGGAGAGATCATTTAAAAATTATTGGACTACCTGAAAGCCATGATCAAAGAAAGAACCTAGAAATCATCCTTCAAGAAATTCTCAAGGAAAATTCCCTAGATGTTTTAGAACCAGAAGGCAAAAATAGAGGTTGAAAGAATCCACCAATCACCTCTTGAAAAAGCTCTTGAAAGAAAACTCATAGGAAATATTATAGTCAGGTTCTGGAGTTCCCAGATCAAGAGGAAAATATTACAAGCAGCCAAGAAG
Source organism: Gymnobelideus leadbeateri (assembly GCA_011680675.1). Lineage (NCBI taxonomy): Eukaryota > Metazoa > Chordata > Mammalia > Diprotodontia > Petauridae > Gymnobelideus > Gymnobelideus leadbeateri. The sequence goes on along the minus strand of WOXC01009632.1, from coordinate 63,520 downwards.
AAACAATTTGAATATTGTGGAAACACAATCAGCATAACAGGATCTGGCAGCTTCTACATTGAGGGATTAAGGGGCAGCTAGGTGGTGCAGTGAATAGAGCACCAGCCCTGGAGTCAGGAGGAGCTGAGTTCAAATCTGGCCTCAGACACTTAACACAAAAACTTGCCATGTGATCTTGGGCAAGTCACTTAACCCCAATTGCCCTCCAAAAAACAAAACAAAACAAAAATGTGCTACATTGAGGGATTGAAGGGCTTGGAATATGATATTCCAGAGGTCAAAGGATCTGGGATTAAAACCAAGAATCACCTACCCAGCAAAACTGAGTATCATCTTTCAGGGAAAAATATGGTCATTCAATGAAATAGAGGGCTTTCAAGCATTCTTGAGGAAAAAACCAGAGTTGAATAGAAAATTTGACTTTTTTTTTTCTTTTTTTTGCATGCAACTGGAAAGTAAGATGTACAGGCACTGAGGTATGGGGATCCATCTTGCCCTACTGGAAAGTCAGAGGTGGGATGGGGAGGATATAGGAGAGAGCAGATTGGAGGAGGGGATATACAGTGGGATCTTTGTTTTGGCGTGGTGGGAGGGCAGGGATAGGGAGAAAATTTGTAACCCAAAATCTTGTGGCAATGATGTAAACTAAAAATGAACTTAAAATTTTATTTAAAAAAATTTTTTTTAAATATCAATCCATGAAGGAAATAGTGAGGATAGAACCATTGCCCAATGGAAGAAATTGCCATGTGTCCCACAGTATGTTGTTTAATTCTAGTTTGCTACTTAATCTCTCTTCTCGATGTCCTCCAAATCTTTTGTGTACTAGTTGCTCCAGAAGCTCTGATTTCCTTTCTTCTGTAATAGGATATTGTTCATGGAGGCACAGTTTCCTCTGAGGAAAAGATCTCACTCTGCCGCCTACACTCTAAGATCTTTATCTCTCATTACAGACATACAGTGCTTCCTTTGTGGCGGTGCCCTTCAGGGGACACCCTGCCTCCATTGAGATGAGACCTCTCATTTTATTTCTGATGTTTGAGTCCCTCCCATTTGCCATCTCTCACCTCCAGTCCCTCTTCTTGCTCATTAGAAACTGCAAGAGTTATCTTCCTTTCATTATTGACATGAACTTGATTGTGGTATATCACACATTCCTCTAATCTTCTACCTCTGCTCTTCCCATATATTCATCTTCCCATTCTGTGATTTAGTCCCACAAAATACATTGATTCACTTAAGGTTGTGGGGTTTAGTACTTGGTCTACACATTTTACGCCTTTGTCCTTTCTCCTGTTTCTTTAAATTTTACCTTCATCTTTATCCCCTTGTGTACTTTTTAAAAAATCACTTAAAGGTCCTTTTGGTTGTTTTTTTTTTTTTTTAAACCGTATATGCTGTCTTTCTTTTTCTTTACTTTGCTTGGTAGTTATGTGTATTTACCTTTTTTGTGTTAGGTGTATTTCCAAATGAAATCATCTGCTCGTACCAGGCTTCTCTCCCCCTCCTACCTCCTTTTCCCCCACCCACCCCAGTGCTTCAAAAGCTTCTTTTTTTTATTGGATAATGATGTTTTTTTCATTGATTAGGCTCAGGTTTTCAGGATTTATACTTTTGTATCACATTTTGAACTCTTTTGTCCCTAAAAATACATTATTCCTTCACTTCTGTGGTTTCTTGTGGGTGTAGAATAGTTTTGTCGTTTTTTTAATGTTTTTTATATTTGAAGGTCTTTTTCCTGGGCACCTGGTGTGATTGGAAGTGTTAAATTTATCCCGCTGTATGTCTTGGAATTTGAATCTTAGGATCTTTTTTCTTGAAGGCATTCTGTGGATTCTTTGATTGGTGCTTTGTTTTCTGTATTCAGAAAATCAGGACATTTTTATTTCATGCATGGTGGTGTTCAGATTTTTCAATTTGTCATGTTATTGTGAGATCTGTGATCTTTAAATTATCTCTAGGCATTCTGTCCTCAAGAACAATGATTTTAAAATGCCCTGGAAAAAGTAAAAATAATTATATAAAACAAATGTATAATATGTGAGAAATAAAGCTGTTTACAGGAGTACATAGTAGGTTCTTTTTATGCTGAATATAGTGAAAAACACGCAGTATATTTATGTAAGCATCTCTAAAATTTTATAATTTGGGTCAGGAGTTTTATAAAGTATTACTACCTAAAATAGTACAAAATGAAATCCGTATTTACTATAAGTAGTTGTATCACAAAGAGATCTTTTATTTTTCAATAGGATTTACTTCCTGAATTTATTTAATTACCATATTCCCTTAGTATTTTTAAAATATTTGATTTCAAACAGTTCAATTATATACATCTAAGAAATTTTGATAACTGGAATACATGTGTATTATATATGTGTATATATTGTTTAAAGCTGTGTAATTCTAGAATTTAAATAATTGTTTTCTAACTTTGTCAGATTTCATAAAACAGATATTAAGTTTAGAATTGATTGTTTCAAGTCTTGAATGGTCTGGGAACAGCTACAGTTTCAGTATGTAACTATTTTTAGGACTTTTTTTTTTAGGTGGTAACTCTGCAGACTTCTCTACTTAAATTGGATCCTCCTGACTATGTCCGTTTGGCAATTCTGGATTTTGTGTCTTCTTTAGGGAGAATTTTTATTCCTCAAGCTATCCAGGTAATGCTCTACAGGTCTGTTGTTTCTGTGTTATTATAAACCTTAAATTTCCCGTCTCTTGAAGGAATGATGCCTATAGAATAGATAGTAGTTTTGGACTTTGTTTTACTACTATTTCATGGATTTACTGAATATGTTGGAGAAACTAAAAGTATTTCCTTACTAATATTCTTATTTTTTAAAAATTAGCAAGCATTTGTTTTCTCTTTCTCCTACTTCCTACAACTCCAAACAAAGAAGAAAAAGAAAAACCGTTATAATAAATAAGTACAAACAAAGCAGATTCTCTCCTCTGCTATGTCCAGAGATGTATTGTTCCTCCTTGAGCATTTTGATTCCATCACCTCTCTGGCAAGAAGTGGAAAATAGCTTCATCCTTACTTCTCTGGATTTCTGGTTTGTTATTGTGTTAATCATTTTTCTTAAGTCTTTCAGAGAAACAAATGTATTTTTAAAGGAGATATAAAAACTTAAGTCAAATCAGCAAGAATTTAGTAAGAGCTTACTGTATGCTGAACACTGTACTAAATGAAAAGGGTACAGAAGCTTGATAAGCAGGTCTGAGAATCATTTACATAGAGATAACAGTTTCATCCATCCATGGGAGCTGATGAGATCACCAAATGACAGTGTAGAGGGAGAAGAGAAGAAGACCAAGGACAGAGAACTGGGGACATACCTGTGGTGAACAGGCATAACCTGAAAGAAAATTAAGCAAAGGGACTAAGAAGGAGCAGTCAGACAGGTAGGAGGAGAACCAGGAGACACCAATGTCATGCAAACTGAGAAAGGAGAGAAGGGTGATTGACTTTGTCAGAATCTGAAGAAAGGTACAAAAGGATAAGGATTTTTTAAAAAGCCATTGATTTATCAATTAAGAAATCATTGGTAACTTTAGAAAGAACAGTTTCAGTTGAACAAGGTCAGAAGCCAGACTGCTTAATTAAGAAGAAAGAAAGAAGACAGGAATTGGAAATACCAATTATAGAAGACCTTCACAAGTTTAACCACAAAAGCGATGAGAGGTATGGCATGATCTCAAGTGAGAGATTTTTGAGGGTAGTGGAGACATGGGCTTGTTAATAATAATAATTATAGCTAGCATTTTCATGACACTTTAAAGTTTGCAAAGCAGTTTTTAAAATTGTCTTATTTGGGGGGCAGCTAGGTGGTACAGTGAATAGAGCACCAGTCCTGGAGTCAGGAGGACCTGAGTTCAAATCCAGCCTCAGACACTTAACACTTACTAGCCATGTGACCTTAGGCAAATCACTTGACCCCAGTTGCCCTGCCTTACCCCTCCAAAAGCAAAAATAAAAATAAATTATATTATTTGATCCTCACAACAAACCTGGGAGGTAGGTGCTTCTATTCTCATTTCTCAGATGAGAAAACTGAGGCAGACAGAGAAGTTAAGTGATTTTCTGAGAGTTAAATAGACCATAAGCTGGTTTGAACTCAAGTCTGACTCCCAGGTCCAGTGATCTATCCATTATACCACCAACTGCATCCTAGCTATTTGTAGGTAGTAGGGATGTAGCCAGGGAGAGATTGAAGATTGTTGAGAGAGTGGGATTGATGCTAGGGGCAGGGGGTTGAAGAAGAGGGGGTGGGAATCCCTTTGCCTATAGAGAGGCTTGCCTTGGCAAGAAGGGCTGCCTCTTCATATACTTAAGTGAAGGATGAGATGTGGCACAAGGTATGTGAGTCATATCAGAGGAATAAAACTACTATCTTGTATTTATTTCTTATATACTTACACATGTAGATGCTGTCACCATCTAACATAATGTAAACTCCTCAAGAATAGGAATTGTTGGGGCTGCTAGGTAGTGCAGTGAATAGATCACCAGCCCTGGAGTCAGGAGGACCTGCGTTCAAATCCAGCCTCAGACACTTAACACTTACTAGCCATGTGACCGTGGGCAAGTCACTTAACCCCAATTGCCCTGCCCTCCCCCCTCCAAAAAAAAAAAAAGCTGCCTCTACTCCCTCCCCCCTCCCCCCCAAAAAAGGATTGCCTTACACCAGTGAGATCCCAGTTGGAGATTGTGTAACATTAAGTTGTAGTGGATTGGTCAACAAGGTTTTATAATTTTTTCCCACAGTATTACACAGGAGAGAGTAAGAGCAAAGGCAACAGATTATGGCAGTAATGTAAGGCCAAGGCCTAGCATGGCAGGATAGGCAGTAGGTTAAGAGGACAAGGGAATCAAGAAAAGTGGACAGTGTAAAGTTGAATTAGTTCATCAAAGGGTCAAAATGGGGAAGGCAAGAGTGTTCAGCCAGTGCAACGGTGATGGCCTGGGAAGGAAGTGAAAGGTTAACAGTTATTTTCTTAGTGCAGAATTTATCTAAAAGAATGAATAATTTAACAGTGTCTGCTGACTTAACTTCCAGAACCCTAGTGTATTCTGGGCTTTTGGATAATTAAATATATTTTTAGATGTAAGAGAATCACCTTAGTGGAATAGAGTAGATTTCTTTTTCTAAAATATAACATTATATCAAATGAACAAGTATTTATTAAGTGCCTTAAGGGTATATTCCATATATTGTGCCAAACAGTAGAGCTGCAAAGAGAGCAAGGAGCTTACAGTTTAACAAGGACAGCATGTCAGCAATTATGTAAAATCAAGTTAGGTGCAGGATAAATTAGAGGTCACCACAAAGAGAAGGCACTAGTATTAAGGGGGAGTGGAAAAGCCTTCTTGTAGAAGATTGGATTTTACCTGGGACTTGAAAGAAGCCAGGAGGCAGAGATGAAGAGGGAGAGAATTACAGGCATGGAATTCCAGGCCTGTGAAAATGCTTCTTAGGAGATGGGGTGTCTTGTGGGGAAAAAAAAAAACAGAAGGAAGGCCAGTGTCACTGGATCACTGAATTCTTGAAGGGATACAAGACATAAGGAGAATGGAAAGTAGGAAGATACCCAGTTATGAAGGGCTTTAGAAGCCAAAGGTTTGTATATTTAATCCTGGAGGTAACAGAGCCACTGGAGTTGATTGAATGGAAAGGTTATCTGGGCTTTAGAAAGACCAATTTGAGAGCTGAGTGGAAGATGGACTGTAGTGGAGAGAAACTTAGGGCAGGAGACCAACCCCAAAGCAACGGGAGTTGTACAGGCAGATGGTGAGGGCCTTCACCAAGGTGGTGATGGTTTCAGAAGAGAAAGTGGTACATATAAGAGCGGTTATGAAGGTAAAAAATTACAGGCTTTAGGGGGGGCGGAGCCAAGATGGCGGAGTAGAAACAGCTCATCCAAGCCACTCTGCCCCCACATTCCCCCCAAATGATGTAAACGGGGACTCTGAACAACTTCTGGAGCCCCAGCACCCACAGAACGACACAGAGAAGCTAAATTCCCGCTGAGGACAGCCCAGCAGCCCTGCAGGAAGGACCAGCGCAGTGGTCTGGGACCGTGCAGCGCGCAGAGCGCAGGAGCTGAGCCGAGCCGAGCCCAGGTCCGCATGAGCCGAGGTGTTAGCCCCAGGGCGGCAGGGCCAGCAGCCAGCTGGAGGAACCCCAGAACACCAGGAGCTGTGGCGATTCCAGAACTATCAACATAGACTTGCCTGGGACAAAGTAAGAGGTTAGTGTCCTATGGACTTTGGGACTGGTATTAGGGAATGCGTTGGCTCCCTCCCCTGGGGGCTAGAAGCCACTGAGGACAAACGCCATTGTGTAGTTTTCAGAGGCAGATCCCGCTCCCAGCCTGCAAATTTGTAGGGAGATCCAGCGATCAGTCTTGGGGGGTAATCGCTCTTGCTTTAACCTCCCTGGATCTGGATTGTGATCTAGGGTGGAAGTCGTGGGTGGGTTTACAGCTTGCCAGAAACGGAAGTTACCCCCCACACGTTCGGGATGAAAATTCCTCTATCTGGCCTTAAAGCCATAGTGTGGCAACAAGCCCAAAAGTCAAGCAATTAAGTGGCAACATGCCAAGGCAAAGGAAACAGAAAAATGTAACCCTAGACTCCTATTTTGGGGGCATAGAGCAGGAAAAGGACTGTGAGGTCAGAAGTCCTGCTCCAAAAGCCCCAGGGAAAAACATGAGTGGGGTGCAGGCCATAGAGGACCTTAAGAAGGACTTTAAAAATCAAATAAGAGAAGTGGAGGAAAAATTGGAAAGAGAAATGAGAAGGATGCAGGAAAAGTATGAAATGAGGGTCAACAGCCTGACTGAGGAAAACAAAACCTTAAAAAATAGACTAACTCAAATGGCAAAGGAGGCCCAAAAGGGCAATGAGGATAAGAATGCCTTAAAAAGTCGAATTTGCCAGATGGAAAAAGAATCTCAAAAGTTCACTGAGGAGATTCATTCCTTCAGAGTTAGACTGGAGCAAATGGAAGCTAGTGACTTTATGAGAAATCAAGATGCTGTTAAGCAGATCCAAACAAAATGAAAGATTAGAAGGCAATGTGAAATATCTCATGGGAAAAACCACTGACCTGGAAAATAGATCCAGGAGAGACAATTTAAAAATTATTGGACTACCTGAAAGCCATGATCAAAGAAAGAACCTAGAAAATCACCCTTCAAGAAATTCTCAAGGAAAACTGCCCTGATGTTCTAGATCCAGAGGGCAAAATAGAGGTTGAAAGAATCCACCAATCACCTCCTGAAAAAGATCCCAAAAAGAAAACTCCCAGGAACATTATAGCCAGGTTCCAGAATCCCCAGATCAAGGAGAAAATATTCCAAGCAGCCAGGAAGAAACAATTTCAATATTGTGGAAACACAATCCGAATAGCCCAGGACCTGGCGGCTTCTACACTGAGGGATCGAAGGGCATGGAATATGATATTCCAGAGGTCAAAAGAACTGGGAATGAACCCATGGGTCACCTACCCAGCAAAACTGAGTATTTTGTTTTAGGGGAAAATATGGTCATTCAGTGGAATAGAGGACTTTCAAGCATTTTTGAGGAAAAAACCAGAATTGAATAGAAAATTTGACACCCAGACACAAGAAGGAAGAGATGTCTGAGAAGGTAATCAGGGAAAAGAAATCAAAAGGAACTTATCAAAGTTGAACTATTTACATTCCTATATGGAAAAGCAATAACTGTGACTGATGATATCTTTCTCACTATGAAAATAATGAAAGAAGGGGGTGTGGTCATATGAATACATATGTGAATGTGTGTGTACATGGTTACAGTTATATATGGATAGAGGGCATAGGTTGAATTTGTTGGGAAGGGAGAATACTCAAGGGATGAAATTATGAGGTGAGAGAAGAAAGTGGCAAGAGGAGATGGGGAGAGACAGGGTAGTGTAAACTATCCCATGCAGAAGAAGCAAGGGGAAGTGGTTGCAAAAGAGGGAGAGAATAAGGAAGACTAAAAAGGCAAAACCACATTCAAACTGAATTTGGTTCAGGGAGAAAATGACATACATAGTAAATGGGATATCTCAACCTGCAGCAGGATAGGGGGAAGGGGGATGGGAGGAGGGATGATGGATGGGAGGGCATCCTTGGGGTGAGAGGAGGTTGGAAGTACCCACTATAAAAGAGGGACAGGATCATGTAGGGAATGGACCAGGTGGGGGGTGGGATGAGGGGGAGGGAATTATAAGCAGCCTTGTACAATATATCTACTATGATAATGTTTTGCATAGCTAGACATGTACAACATATACTGAATTACTTATCTCCCAAGAGGGAATGGGTGACAAGGGAGGAAGGAAATGGATATGAAATTTGAGGTCATAACATTAAGTGTTTCAAATATATATAAATACTATTATTAATACTCTTTTGCTTGTAATAGGGAGATAAGATGTGCAGGCATTGGGATGCAAAGACTCACCTTCCTGTAATGGAAAAGTCGATGGGGGTATGGGAGAAGGTATGGGAGAGAGCAGATTGGAGGAAGCGATATCTTGTGGGATTACTGCTCTGGGAGGTTGGGTAGGGGAATAATGGGGGGAAAATGATTGTAACTCAAAATCTGGCGGAAATGAATGATGTAAAACAGAAGTTAATAAAGCATTTGTTTAAAAAAAAAAATTACAGGCTTTAGCACTAGAATGCATATGGGTAGAAAGAGTGAGGAGTCAAGGAAAACATCCATTTGCAAATCTGAGTGACTGGGTAGACACTGGTGCCTTTGACAACGAGTTTTTTTGTAGGTCTTTAGAGATGAAACAGACAGCGTCTATATTAGATGAAAATCTTTTTCTCACTTTGTTTTGACCTAATTTCACATTTATTTGATTTAAGATACTCATTAGTCCCCAAGGCCAGAATTTAAAAGATTGCAGTTTATATTTATGTATATCTATGCATAGCTATCCACATATTTGACTAAAACCATTGTTTTGCCTTTAATCCAAGTGCTGTAAAGGTGTCAATGAGACTGTGTATAACAGAGAGAGAGAGAGTGTGTGTGTGTTTGTGTGTGTGTGTGTGTGTGTGTGAGTGAAGTTGAGGCTCTGGGGATGTTTTTCTAATGTTGCATAGAATTTGGTGAACCTCAAATTATTATCTGAGGCAGATGTACTTTGTTCTTATAATTGAAAGAAATACCTTAGTTCCAAAAAAGCTAGGTTTTTTTTCCCTAAAATTTTTTATTTTGCCTAAGTTGATTCTAGTGAATGTAAAAATCCATCAGGGCACAAAATTCACTATGATTCTGGCTTATTAGATGTTTCTGTTAAAAGTTTGGAATAGAGGGGCGGCTAGGTGGCGCAGTGAATAGAGCGCCGGCCCTGGAGTCAGAAGGACCTGAGTTCGGAGCCGGCCTCCTACACTTAATCCATACAAAAACAAAAACCTAGCCGTGTAACCTTGGGCAAGTTACTTAACCCCAATTGCCCTAAAGGGGCGGCTAGGTGGCGCAGTGAGTAAGAGAGCCGCAGTGAGTAAGAGAGCTGGCCTCGGAGTTGGGATGACCCGAGATCAGATCCCGCCTCAGAAAATGAGCACCCACGCATAAATAATGACTAGCCGTGTAACCTTGAGCAAGTTACTTAACCCCAATTGCTTTAAAAAAAAAAGTTTGGAATAGTGAAAAAATTGAATTATAGAATATTTGTAAAGAAATATTTTGGGGGCAGCTAGGTGGCCCAGTGAGTAAGAGAGCAGCCCAGGACCGGGATCAGTTCCGGCCTCAGAAAATTAGCACCCACACATAAATAAATAACTAGCAAGTTACTTAACCCCAATTGCTTTAAAAAATTAGTATTTTTAACCAACATAAAAATTAAGCTTATAAATCATAATTGATTACATGCTTACATGGATGCCTTATTTCATCAATGTATGGTTTTCCCTCTGGAGATTCCAATCACAACGCTTCACTGCCTGGCCATCCTGTGCAACTTTTAGCTTTGCCCACCTGTAAGTTTGTCATTGGGAGTCTACTAAAATGAGCTGAGGACCCTCCTTGATTTCTCTAGACATTACAAGAAAACCAGTGGTACACATAGTCTTACCACATGACCAGTTCATCTTTTTCCCTCATACATTTCTTTGATAACATCCTTTACTCTGCTATTTGTGAATCTCTCATTTGAAAATGTTGCAGTTTACTCTCGTCCTCCATGTCTTTTGAAAATAAAAATAATAAAACATAATTCATTGTTGATCTTACATTAACTGAGGGTGTTTTTTCCCTCTGTATAATAAGCTCTTTTCTTCTTGCAGGAAAAAGTTTTACCTAGTCTGCCTTCTGTTTTTACCTTGCTGCTGACTGATAAGAGTTGGCTGATAGAACAGCATACCTTGGAGGCATTTACAGACTTTGCAGAGGTAAGTATAAGATTGGTCTAATTGAATTAGTTCGCTAATATATTTTATTAAACCAATAAATAACTACTGTATTGTATAAGAACTTTCTGTCTTCAGTAACTGCTGGGTTGTACATGAACCTTAGCAGTACCTTCATTTAGACCATAACCCTAATTAGACCAAAGACATTGGTTAGGTCTGGTTTACTTCCTGAGATATTTTTCCACAGTGAGATTATAAGGCTTCTTGCATATAAACACATTTGACTATAAAGCCTACCAGAGGTGTGAGTATAATTAGCCAATAGCAACTTCATCCCTTTAAGAAGAAAAACAATTTTCCCAGACTTTAAGATCATCCATTTTTCATTTAATACTGGGATGTTGTTCAGGCATTTCAGTTGCGTCCAACTCTGTGATCCCATTTGAGGCTTTCTTGACAGATTCGGGACTGTTTTGCCATTTTCTTCTCCAGCTTATTTTACAGATGAGGAAACTGAGGCAAACAGGGTGAAGTGACTTGCCCAGGGTCCCACAGCTGGTAAGTATCTGAGGCTACATTTGAACTCAGGAAGAGAAGGCTTCCAGATTCCAAGCCCAGCACTTTGTGCACTATGGCGCCCCCTAGCCACCCAGTTCAGGAATAGAGAGCCTGAATTCTACAGAACTTCTGACACACATTAAAGGCCACATGCAAGTAAAACAGCAGCTTAGTTGATGAGATGCCATTTAGTTGAAAGGTTGTACAATATATGCATCAAATAATACATTTATTTCACAAAAAGGAGGTAAAAAGGAACAGAAGAAATTCCTTGAAAGCAAGGGTGTTAGTGTCTTTGTAAACCTTATAGCATCGGGACAGCTAGGTGGCACAGTGAATAGAGCACAGGCCCTGGAGTTAGGAGGACCTGAGTTCAAACCCAGCCTCAGAAACTTAACATATATATAAAAAAACTAGCCATATGACCTTGGACAAGTCACTTAATCCCAATTGCCCTACCTTCCCCTCTCAAAAAAAAAAAAAGAAAGAAACTTTATAGCATCAACATATCACACAAGAAAACCTAATAAGTGTTGTTTGAATGAAAGAAGAGAAATTAAAGAGTGAGAAAGACATTCGTTCAGTGAGCATTTTTTAGTTGCTTCCTGTGCATAAGGAGCCTTGCTAGGTGCTAAGCAAAGGCAGCAGAATTTCTGATGTCAAATAGCTTATATAAAGTCATATGTAATATATAAGGAAAAAGGAAAGACATTTACAGGAAAAGGATGAATGCACCCTTGCACGACCTTTTCAGACAAAATATCTCCCCAACAAAAGTATTTTCAAAATTGGATCATCAAAACATTTTTATAACCAAAGCCACCATAAGATTACAAATCCTTTCTGTTACATTTCAACAATTACCTGAATCACAGATTGAATGCAACCCCAGTAGTGTTAATGGTCCTGTGTGTCAGTCTCCTTATTTTGTTTATTGCATTTTTTAAAGAGCTAAGTGACCTCTGTAACATTACAATGTGTTTTTATTTCTCCAGTTAATGCTGTTAGGCAGACATTCCAATATAATAGGACAACACTGGTGTCCTTTAGAGACAGGACTTGGAACGCAGGGCTTCCTGACTACCTTTTCATCTGTTACTCTACACTATTTCTTATGATTCATTGTAATACAATGAAGAGTACTGATAACTTGTTTGAAATATTTATCAACAGGGAACAAACCATGAAGATATAGTTCCCCAGTGTCTTAATTCTGAAGAAACTAAGAACAAGGTTATATGCTTTCTGGAAAAGGTATTTTACTTATAGAGCCAAAATATAGGCTTATTCTGTGTTCATTTTTATATAAACTTTTTGTGAAATATTATAGATGTCATAGTTTGAAGATTTCCTTTTCATTAAATTTATTTTGTATAATGCATGCCTCCTTATCATTTTGTATTCTATTTTATAGGACAATATAAAAGCAAACAAAAACTTTTGAGTTATTTTTCTTTGAAATCCCCAAATATTATAAGACTCTTCCTTATTCTAGATTACTTCTTATATTTGTTCCATTTTTTTATGTTCATAATTATTTTACAATTTCTAGAAGACAGCTTATCTGTGGTCCCTTTCTCCAGTATCATTTGTTCTTTCATTTGCTCATTGGATGTGAGGGATGTAGGGGGGTGACACTAGGGTTATAAAATTGAGTGCCTGCTATGATGGGCTTCCAATTATCTTAATGCCAATCATTTGACTCTCATCCCTGTATATCCAACCCTAATCTCTTTCCTGAGTTGTCTCCATTCTTGCATTTCCAATTGCCTGCTGGTACACTCCGTCTATATTTCTCATAAATATTTCAAATGGGACTCCTTAGAATTTACTCTTTAAAATTTCTTCTACTCCATATTTCTCTCCTTTATCCCAGTTTCTAATCATAATTATGTGTCATGATCTATAACTTCTCTCTCTCTCACCCCCATAATCCAATCAGCTACCAGACTTTGTCAATAATGCTTCCACAATGTCATTTCTATCTTTCAGCTTCTTTTCACTTTTATGACCACTATCTTGGTCCAGGTCTTATTGCTTCCTGTCCAAACTATTGTAATACCCTTATAGTCAATCTCTCCTCTGCCAATTTCTCCCCTTTCCAATCAGTTCTCCACTCAGCTTTCAATATAGTCTTCCTAAGGTTTATTTCACACTCCCCTTAATACACTCAGCATTCAAGATGATGATTCTGGGTGTTGACAAAAGCTGTCCTCTTTCATTTTTCTAGGCTCAGGTCAGTTCAGGGAAGTACTGTTTTCCCAATGAAGCTTTCCTTGATCTTTGCCATGTTTTCTCCCACCCAGCTGTTAATCTTCTTTCCTTCCTATAGTTCTATTCCCTTGTAATAATATTTTTCTATGTAGAGGTTATTTTTTTCTCCTTAGGAAGATGTAAGCCCCTTTGAAGTCAAGATTAGTTTCATTTTTGTCTGTGTATCCCCTATGCCTAGCAGTGTCTTGTACATAATAGATACTTAGTAAATTATTTATTGAATTGAATAATGAGAAACCAATTAGATTTTGAAGCTAAGTGCAGTGAAAAAATGGATTCCATGTATTTTGTAGTTGGGTTGTCCTGAAAATTTTTGTTTGAAGACATACTCTTAAGTTCTGTTATACCATAATGTGTATAAGCATGAATCTTTGAATAGGTATGAGAAAATAATCCTTTTTTACTTGTGTCCTAAATGTAACTTATGCCTAGTTCTTTTCCTTTGTAATACTATAGTGTCTGCTTTTTTTCCTCACAAGACATTTTCTTAATATAGCTATTTGAAAATCATTTAGTCTGGATTTCTGGAATATCTGATATTTCCATTTCTCTTGACAATGTTACCATACATGACATACCTAAAACAACACTCCTATCTCTTCTGTATCTTTCTTGGTTCAAATATGCCTAATATTTTTTTTCATCCTTATAATTTTTTACAAATCTAAATTCAACCCAGACTTTAATCTTCCTGATACTATTTTTACCCATCCACTACCTTTCTGTTGTATATACCTTTGTTATGTATGCCCCTTCTTTTGTACATAAAGTTTTTCATTTCAGCTCATTGGTGACCTTTCCGTAAGACCCACAGTCTCCTTAGATGCTTCCTCTTTTTCTTCCTCTTCAGCTAAGTTTTCAAAATTTCAATTTGACACCTTCACAGTTCTTCTGAACTTGTAGACATCTGCTTTCCTAAAATTTAAAGAATGTTGAAACTCAATACTAGGAAGGACCTCAAAGTCATCCAGTCCAACCTTTAAGAAAACACCAACCTAATGTCTGTTGCTCTAACAAATGGTCATCCAGCCACTGCTTAAAGACATTAAGTGTCCTTATAAGGCAGCCTATTCCATTTCTAAACTGTTCTTAACATTTATAGTTTTTCCTCAGATTGAGTCAAAATATGTTTCTTTGAATGCTTACTGTGGCCATTGGGGATATGGCCATGGGGGACAGGCTTGAGTCCTCTTCCACTTAACAACCCTACCTTCTACCTTGACATCAGAATGACAGGTTTGACTACGCTCAGATTCCTGTCCTTGCTATCAAGGAAATCTATGAAAGCATAGAGAGAGACATGAGATGGAATATCTTGTACAAGAAACAGCAAGCAGGTCCATCTGCCTAAAATAAAAAGTGTGTGAGGGGAAGTAATAGCACATGAGTCTAAAAAGATGGACTAGAGGCAGCTCATGAAGAATTTTAAGTGCCAAATGGGAATTTATCCTAGAGCCTCAGTGAGTGGCTATGGAGCTCTGTGGAGGATGGACTAGAGAGGGAGAGACTGGAAACAAGGAGAGCAGTTAGACAATGGGAGGCACAGAGCTGATGAGGCTCTAATCTAGGAGGGAGCAAAGGAAATGGATGCTGCTTTTGCAGTCATGGATAGCCATGTTTCTGTTTTTGACATAGTGTAGTCTTCTACTCCATCTGCTTTCTCTGATCTTCTTAAATATTTTTTTTTTTAGCTTTGAGTTCCACCTCACAAGGTCTTACATAATCATAGTATCCCCTTTTTTCTTAAACTTGAATCCCCCCCTACATCCCTGAGTTGGTGATACAAAGTACTTGCTGTATACTTGCACGGGGCACCTGGAATAATGTACTTACTTTTCTTACATCCAAACATGTGATTGTATATTAAAATTGTATCTTTATTGTTTGACTCTCATATTGAATAGTTGTTAATAATAGTTTATATGTGCTTATGTTGGGTTTTTGTGGTCTTTCTCACAGACTAGACTGGTAGATGAAACAGCATGTGCCAGAGTGGACCGGATTAAGCAGGAAAAGCAAGTCTTAAATGGACACTTTGTTAAAGTAAAGGTTGAAAGAGAAAGATGTTTGTCAACTTTACAGGTACGTACTTCTTCATTCAAACTTCATTGGTCAGAAGATGGAAAAATTACGAACAGTGAGCATTAAGTACCACTAATGGAGCTAAACAATAGTATTATCGAATACATTCCACAAGCCACAAACTGTTTCACAAGCGTGGCACTCACCACTCTTCATGTGGAGTCTTTTTGTACAGCTCAGCAGCCAAGAAGAGATTCTTAAGCATGACTTAGCAGTTTAGGCTCCTTAGTCTGATTTTGTTTTAATGAGAGCTATAAAACACTCCTGTATTTATAACATTGGAGCCTTTTTAATCACACTTCCTTAACCATCAAGCACTAAAAAGCTGAATCATGGTACTTCATATCTAGTTTCCCCACACTGCAGCAAATAATTTTTTACATATTGACTTCATTATCAGTCTACCATTTTTCTAATTAAAACTTTTTACAATCTTTGGAAAAATGTTTTTTATAGGAAAACTCTAAGACAGCTTATTTCTTTGGCTTTCAAAGATTAACTGTGTAGTATCTTATATAGTGATGCTGCTTATACTTTATATATGTGTATACATAGTATACATAAATGACCAAGCCAGCTGTAGTATTGCTTCTGTTTCACTGTCCGAGATTAGAATACAGCTTTTATGAATTAAATTTTTTTGCTTTTTGGAGGGCAATTGGGGTTAAGTGAATTTTACTAATTTTTTTTTAAAAAATTAAGGATATTTAGAACCAAATCTGGAAAGACTCTTGAAAACAGGATCATCCACTGGGTTGATACTCCTTTTGGTTAAAAATTATGTGCCAGTATAAAACAATGGGATTGGCTCAGGGCCAGATCTCACAATGAGTTCCCTAGACCTGCCTCCAACTTGCTATTAACCTCTTCATTGTCAACTCTAATGGCCTTTTTTCCAGTCTTCATCATTCCATCAATTGCAAATACAGACCCTATTAAGCCCCATTTCCTGGATATTTTCTCCTTTCTAGCTTTTAATGAGTTCTGCTTCCATTCAGCTGCCAAAATAATTTTCCTAATGTGTAGGACTAACCCCTCACTGTCCTACTCAGTAATAGCTCCCTGTTATCTTCAGGATCAGTACACTTATCTTATGCTTTTAAAGCCCTTCATACTCTTGGTAATACGGGACTACTTGCTCTTCAGACATTCCCTACCTCTGAGCCTTCTGCTATATAGAACTTGCATGTTTCACTCATTAGAATGTGAGTTCCGTGAGGATAGGCTAGTGCCTGGCCCATAGTGTTTAATAAATGCTTGCTAACTTCACTGATTTTACCATTTATGGCTTGAGAGAAGTAGGTCATTGGCTATGACATTTTTGTTGTAATGGTAAAAGCATTTAGGATAGGAGTAAGGAAGGATTGGTACCTGTGATTTCACTTGGGATTAGGGAATTCCCTCTGGCACCTTCTCTGTAATTTACTTGCCTTGGGTCACTTAGCCAGTGTTTGTCAAAGGCAAGACTTGAATCCAAGTCTTCCCAGGAAGTTCTCCTCTATACCATTAATAAACAAGTTTTGACTTGTTTTATAACGAAGCTGTATTCTAAAATGAACAGATATAACAATCCTCATTCACAGCCCTGTGCCAAGAGAATACGGCAAGAGTTTCCCCTGGAAGAGGAGTACAGGTCAACATTGCAAACAGCAGAAGGAGCCTTAGAAGCACTCCAGTTACTTCTGCAAAGATCTCCTGCCCCTGACTGGCTAACAGTGAAACTAGAGGAACTACAAACAAAGATAAATACATTAAGAAGTTGTGCACAGGTAGGACTTTACCGTTAAGATCATGTAAAATGAATATTATCTTGATTGTATTTATAATGTATCTGTCTGTTTTATAACAAGCAGTTGAGCATAGACTTGAAAATAATTTTTATTGGTCATGTTTAGAGAATAGAAGTGATGTCTTATTAAGAACTTTGGTGTCTTTTGGAACAATCGACAAAAGGGCCAGGTTCACATAGGACCTCATCATATAGCTATACACATATATATAAATAAGTCACCCAATTCTCTGAAATATTTCATCCAAGCTCTAAGTGAGCCATTAACAGTAGGACTTATTCTTTTGAGGCTATAGAAAAAAAATGGCACAAAATTAAGTTAGAAACTAAAATTTTTATATTTATTATCTTCAGTTTTCTAGAATTGTCCTGGAAAAATAAAAAATACAACCTTTACTTTCCACAGCCACTTGTTCTTCATGGAATCTTGCTTCAGATACACTAGGTCCTTTCTCCTGGAATCCAGTGGTGTGAACTTTATTTCCACCCATGGCTTTTAGCATAGGTCTCAGTTACTCCACAGCAGTTGGCACAAACTGGGAAAAAGCTTCCTGGTACAGGAAAAATAGGTTCTGTAGGGATCATCATGACTTTTCTGTTAGGTGCCTGCTGTTGAGGTAATAATTTGTAAAACCAATATAGAAAATATTTCTAGAGTCCACATCATGCTAGTTGTCACCAGCTACTATCATCTTCTTCCCAATTTAATTCTTCTTCTTCTCCCCAGCCTTCTGCTTCTCCCTGCAACAAGAACATGTGAAATAAAGTACTTTAAGAAGAACTGAATGGGCCACACTTTACTCTTATATTTTGGAGCCAAAATATAGCTTTCTATAAAATCAGATAACCCTTGACAACTAAGACTGGAACTCTGAAACCTTTGTCTCTTTCCAAGGTTACCACTAAATACCACTAAAACCTGAAAAAATAACAAGGTATGTAAACTTTTAATTTGACAAACTTGTTTTACTTTCTGATCAGCTCAAGCACATCGATTATTGAGCTGTAATTCTAAACTCACTGATGACAAAAAGCATATCTATTTATTTAGGTCTCTCCTGGCCTAGGATAAATCAAGATTAATAAAGCAAGCCCATTTAACTATCATTCAGTGAGTGTCTTCATGCAAATACATATGTGTACCAAAGCAGACTGGCTTGAGCTGCTATAGAAGAAGAATGAACAAGAAGTTCTCAGAAATGTTTGTAAAAAATGTCCATAATGAAATTTATTTCAGGATATTTATAAAAATTATTGCATTGTGGTTGCTGACTGTATCATAACATCCCGATTACTCAATCTTCTTTCATTCCCAAATTCAATTTGTTTTCTTCATTAATATAAAAAGCAAACTTCCATCTGCTTAGCTCAAAGCACTGATTCTATCTCATAGCAAAGTTGGTTTAAAATCAGTTAATGAATGGACACCTGGTATGAGAATCCTGGACCAGTAAAGTGAGTACAGCTCATTTTAGTAAAATGATTAGAGAATTTCCTTCCAGCATCCTATAATTAAGAATAAACAATCCTTACCTCAGTAGCTTCACTTGCGGCAAATTTTGATGAAAATTGCAGCATAGGTGAGATATCATCTTTGGGAACTCTCCTATCTGTCCTCAGTTCAGGTAAGATTAGGAGAGCTTCTGAAGGCTTGATTTCTGGAATCATATCAGCAAACCAGTCCAACTCAGGATCTTGGATTGGTTTTCTTTTCACCTGAATAGTATATTCTTCTCCTAAACCAAATTCAGATGGAGCTTTAAGAGACCTTTCTTGTGGCAATTTCATTTGTTTTAAATCGTCCCAGCTTCCCCTGGAATCAGCCTTTGGGGGTGGGTTCACTTTTAGAGTCTTGGTCTCCTCTTTGTCTAGAGGAAGGACAACGGGATCTTGCTTCTGCTCTCTTGCAGTATTAGGCCTGGCTGTACTGAGGCCATTCCCTGGAGATACTTTAGGATCAGTAGGCTCAAAATTATCCCAAGTCTCCTCCAGAGTCAAATTTGTAAGCTGAGACCTAGGATTATCACAGGATTCTACAGGCCATATCTGTATGCTGCCCATCTGGTTCTCAGAGGGCTCCTCAGGCTCACTCCAGTCTGGCCATTCCTCTCCGGATTTTTTAGAATTTGAGGCAAAGTCTGTACCATCCCCTAAAGCACTTCTCACTGGTGGGACTCCATTCATGGACAGCTGAATGGGCTGAGGAGCCTCTTCACCTGTGGGAGAAATATAGTTATTTATATAGTTATTTAAGCCCAGGTTTGGGCTTAAATGAGATTGTGGGTCAAGGGTTACTTTACAAGGAATAGAAGTCTAAGAGTAGTTCACATATGATGCTAGAAGCTGTTTTGGCAACAGATCCTCAGTACTACAGCTGAAGAAGCTGCCATAGATCATGCTGCTTGGAAAAAGGAGATGCAGCATTAATGTAATTATAAGGAGCACAGCACAATTCTGCGTTCATATTACCTGGGTGACTATGACTGAGTTAGCTTCTATAGTTTCCTCACCTGCAAAGTGAGGGATTTGGAGCTCCCAAAGTCCCTTCCAGTTCTAAATTCTGTGTTCTAATGAAATAGCACAATAAAAAAAATATCCAATTCAAGAGCATCCTATAAAGTAATACAGACCTTGTCTCTTTGCACATTATAGGGAAATGGCTTTATGGATGTCCCTTATACCTTTGGGAAAGAAAGAAAGCTGTCTAATAACTGAGCAATTAAGATGTTCTTTTCTTGCCTACATGCTAAATAGCTATAAAAAGAAAGTTAACCGACAAACTAGCTTGTGAGTTCTCTTTTCACCAGACACACCAAGGGCATTCAGTAAAGATACTCTGCAGAGCCACCAAACAGAAATCGGATCTTAAGCCTTTAAATGAATCTTATCATATAGGTGGCTTCCATTTCTAAATACCTAAACACTCAATTAAAAATTGGTACACAGGCAGAAATAGCAAACTACACTATTTTTAAAAGGTATAGTCCATAAATTAAAAACCTGTATACTTTTGTAGAGTGTTATTCTTGACTATTATTATAAGCCTAAAAAATTAGAGCTATAGTTAGGACTTCAAAAAGTAATGCTAGTCAGCGAAAGACCCTTGTACTTCTTTTCTTTGCTCCCTTCAGTAAGGAAGGAATCCTGACAACTGACAGCTAACATCTATTATGCTTGTCACATTTACAGATATCTTCCTGCTCATTCCAAGAATTTCCAGAAAAGCCCCAGGCTAAATTTCCAATACCACAAGCAGTGTCACTTCCCTTTCACAGAGGAGGGAAACAAGTTCATTGAGAAGTTAAGTAAATTGTCTAAGGTCAGTCATCAGGAATGGTCTCACACCCCCCATGTTGGAGGTGGCAGCTCAAGTGAACAATGGCAGAAAGAGTAGGCTGTTGATAGATATTGGCGAGTTACCTCGAGTATCTCTCATCATCCCCAAACCCCCTTTCATTTCAGGGCAAAAGATAATGGTTGTTCTTTAAAGTATTAAGTTTTCACTTGGACCATATTCAGTTGAGCCAAGGAGTTGAAATGGGTAAAGAAGCTTTTTATCCTTTCTTGGAGAACATTTAGCATAAAGAGATTAGGACCTTTTAAGGACTCAACTCCATATGATCTTTCACTTATTTACCTTCTGGAGAAACACCAGCTGTTTTTGTAAAACTTGGGGCTGTGCGTTTGAATATCTTGGTTCTTTCTCCTCCCACAACCACCTCTGGTCCAAGTAGAGAAACCAGCACAGCCAGGCTGTGAAGGGTTATGGCTACAATGGAATCATTGGTATCACGCAGGCCCAGCAAAACCTAGGGCAGAATCCAAATGTTAATGTTTAAAAAGTGTTTTTATGTACACATAAACAAAAGGAAAAGGATTGCAACGGTCCTCTTCCTCATTTCTCCAGAATTCATTCTTTCCCTTCATTGAATTTTTTAATCTTTTTTTGAGGAGAGAAGGCAAGACACTTGGTGACTTGCCCAAGGTCACAGTTAGTTAAATGTCAAATATCTGAGGCCAGATTTGAACTCAGGTTCTCTTGACTTCAGGGCTGGTGCTCTACTCATTGCAGCACCTAGATGTCCCTTCACCAGATTTTTGGCCCCTGTATTCCACTGTTTCTAATCCATCTGAAGATGGGAGAGTTTGCAATTATCTTTTTTCTGATGCCTCCCTCTTCAAAGAATCACAGAACTGGAAAGAACCTAAGCAGCTATCTAATTCTGTGTATACTAGCCAGAGAGGCAGAACCCTTGACCTCCTGAGGCTGCCCAATCTATATTAGCAAATCTATCTTGACATATCCTAAAACTGTCCCCTGAAATGCTCACTTCCCACTTACAAAACAAGTCTTTTTTTTTTTTGGTTGCTTTTTGGAAGGGCAATTGGGATTAAGTGACTTGCCCAAGGTCACATGGCTAGTGAGTACTAAGTGTTTGAAGCCAAATTTGAACTCAGGTCCACCTGACTGCAGGGCCAGTGCTCTATTCACTGTGCCACCTAGCTGCCCCAACAAAACAAGTCTTAACCCTCTTTCTTCCAAGTCCATTCTTCACATAACTGATAGAACTCTCTTGAAAACCCTGAATCTTTCCTCTGGGGTGAACACCCCGAGTTCCTTGAACCACTCTTCATACAAGGTTGTGACTATCCAACAGCTTGGGCCTCTTCTAGATATTCCAACTTATTATTACCATTCTTCCTATGATTTGGTTCCCAGAACTGAACATTTAATTTCATGAAAAAAAACAAAAACAAACTAGCATGAAAGGGACTAGCTTCTCTTTATTCCTGGAAGCTATCCCTCATGCTATATTCCAATATCATTTAATTCTTTGGCTGCTGTATCATACTGAACTTTGAACTTACAATTTACCAAAATTCCTTTTCTCCATCAGTATCATTCATCAGAATTCATTTCATTTCTAAGAGCTTCCCCTTTCTCAATCTCTTTTCCCTTTTAGTCTTGGTTTACAACTATGTACTAACCTAAAATCTTAATAGAGAGAAACACTTTGAAAAAAAAGTTTTTGCCTAAAGCACATCCCGTGAAAAACTGATACTTTTCCTATGCAGATCAAAATTTAGAGTTGCTGATTTTAAAATTCATCTTAAGTTTAGATAGCAGAGGTGAGATTCAGACTGTTTCCAATCCCAGTTTCTTCCCTTTTATCTAAGCACACCCCAAACTATATTAAACTATATTAAATTTAACTCAAATATTAGTACACTGTATTCAGTGATTTCCTCCTACTGCAAGTCCTACAGATTTCATTCTGACCTGTGGCAAGATGACTTTTTTCAGCTGCTCCTGAGTGAAGTACTTTGCATAGGCATCTATATGAGACAGAAGCACCATCCGGACATGTTCTTCATGAACTTCAAACAGCTTTAGAAGCACAGGGATCACTCGGGTTTGAAATAGAGCTGGTGAAAGCAAACAGCCTGTCCGTTTTTCTCCCTGCTTATCTATTTTAAGAAACGGTGAATGGTACAAATGGGAAAATATCCCACTTTAATAAAAAGTAGCCACTGAGCTTGGTATAACTATACAAATAAAGTCAAGTACAAAGGACAATCCAAATTCTTCCCTGAGATAATCTCGACTTTTCTGTAACACACATGACAATCGGCTCTGCTGGACTAGAAGGCTTCTTCCCATTCTCCATTAAAACTGGCCTGGCCATGCTCCTTCCAACTATGAAATAAATGATGAATATTAATGCCTAGCAGCTCTGCCCCTGCTTCTCCTGACTTTACCTGGAGCAATAGAGCAGCAAATCAGGGCATTTACTCTAGGGTCTCCTTGTTGAGAAGAAAGATCATCATCATTCTCCTTCAACAGAGATGAAAAGATAATGAAGGATAACATCAAAGGCTTGTCTCAGGAGGGAAGCGTCTGTGTACTGCTCGTAGAGAAGAAAGAATAACTTTCAGTAGTCAGGACATGTGTAACCTATGATCAACACCCCAAAGCTCTGGACTTGTATTAATCAGGTTCAAACTTTGGAAGCTGCCTCCCAAAGCATAGCTCTTTGGCTTGTTTTGCCTCCACTTTAGAGTTTCTGCTGGGAATCACACACTATATAGCTCATGTCTAGACTGTCACAGAAGGCCTCAGAAGGTGAGAGCTCACAATAACAATGAGCAGGTTTTATGAGTACCCTCTCCTTTCCTAATTCAAAACCCTGTGTCATCATCCTCCGTTATCCTTTCCCCTCTGAAGAAGATATAGGATGATGGCCTTTCTCCTTGGCAAGGCCAATTGTAACAAGTATCCAATCATTACAGAATAACATGAGGAAAACAGTCACTGCCTTTAAAATTGGCATGTAATAGGGTCTGTCTTTATCAGGCTGCTTAAAAAATGAAAACAGTTTTAGCCATTATTGTTAAAATGTCCGGATATTACAATGTGACCATCTTATGAAATCAACTCTAAAATGGTACCAATTTTTACACTTGAAATTTCTTTGCTGTTCTCTGACCACAATGTAGCTCTCTGAGCTCTGCACAACTGATGTATCTTGAACTTACAAGTCAGAAGTTCACAATAATTAGCTCACATTGTTGTATTATTGATAAAAAATGGTCACCTCTAAATGCCTTACTTTTTTTCCTTTGTCAACAAGATGAGACTATTGTATCCATACCTGCTGTTAATGAGACTACAACTGTTTGGCACTTGTGTAATTAATAGAAAAAAAGAATTTGCCTTATGCCAAATTTCACTCTACATTAAAAAATATTTACAGGGGCGGCTAGGTGGCGCAGTGAATAGAGCGCCGGCCCTGGAATCAGAAGGACCTGAGTTCAGAGCCGGCCTCCTACACTTAATCCACACAAACAAAAACCTAGCCGCGTAACCTTGGGCAAGTTACTTAACTCCAACTGCCCTAAAGGGGCGGCTAGGTGGCGCAGTGAGTAAGAGCACCGGCCTCGGAGTTGGGATGACCCGAGATCAGATCCGGCCTCAGAAAATGAGCACCCATGCATAAATAATGACTAGCCGTGTAACCTTGAGCAAGTTACTTAACCCCAATTGCTTTAAAAAAAAAAATATTTACAGTTAAGTGCTGATGCAATATCATCATATCACTGGCAGGGAAAACTAAGGCAGTTGGAGGTGACATTAAGTTTTCATCAATAATACAAGAACCGAGACTATCAACTTACTTTTGAGTCCAAGATACATTATAGTGTTCTGGAAAAATCTCAACTATAGAATCAAAATCACTCAAATTTGTAGCTATCAAGAATGCTTAAAATATTCACCTTTCTTTGGACCAAGCAAGTGAGGAAGGAAACTCTTGACAGCTACTGGTTCTGCAAATACCAGTTGGTTAAGCAGTAGAGGGACCAACCTGGAAGCTATCAGTTCCTCTGACAAGCCGCTGACTCTATCAAGCAGAAATCTACAGACCAAAAAAAGAGACTTGAGAAAGAGTTGGTGACATTTCTAGTAGTATTTCTAGTATTAGGCTTTCACCTAAAAATTGCCTGTCTACCTGATGCCATCTGTGAAAATGAGCTGTAGAAGATCAACACTTTGGTCCCCAAGCACTTTATATTAAAAAAATATATATAGGGGCGGCTAGGTGGCGCAGTGAGTAAGAGCGCCGGCCTCGGAGTTGGGATGACCCGAGATCGAATCCGGCCTCAGAAAATGAGCACCCACACACAAATAATGACTAGCCGTGTAACCTTGAGCAAGTTACTTAACCCCAACTGCTTAAAAAAAAAATATGCCTGCTATATGCAAAGCATGAGATTAGCATTTATAAGCACTGTCCAGAAATGAAACAGGAAAATAACTGTTACCTATTCTCCTTAATTGGTTAATTAACTACTTTCTAGTGGAAAAAAAAAAAAACGTTCCTCAAATCTGACTAGATTAGGCTATAACGTTTTTTTTTTTTTTTTACAAGTCCAATAGAAAAACTGAGTATAATTAAAGTACTGGCTTAAAGTATAGCAGATAACCCACATCCCACAACACCTCATCCCAAATATCACTGGTCTCACATGATTTAAGGATTTTAATATCTTAATTCCTTTTACTTACTTGAAAAATTCAGTTTTTTCTTCTTCACTCTTTAATGTTAAACTTTTCAGGAAATTCACAACTTCTAGGAAATCATTTCTGCATACCAAAAAGGAAAAGGGAAAGGTTATATTGAGGGTGGCAGTGGGGGAGTGGTGCCAAATAGAAACCACCAATGCTCAAGTTTCAATATCTGCTTCTCAGGTAATCTTTACAGTCCAGTTTGGGGGCCTACAGTATTCAGGGAGCTGAAGAAAAGCCCCACCAAAAACAAACACAAAGGCAACTGAAAGAAAAGCCAGGACTTTCTGGATTCAAAATTCCAACCACTTTACCACTGTGACCTTGAGCTAATGATTTAAATTTTTCTGAACCTCATTTTTTATTATTTGGAAAATGGGATAATCGGAACAGCTGCTCTGCCTACCTCAGAGGATCAGATAAACATGTGAAAGGCACTTGCAATTATCTCTGGACTTGCCAGTAGCTAACCTACTGACGGACCAAGCACCTTCATAATTTGAGATCCCAGAGAAGCAGCCTGCATTTTTAAGTTCAGCCCCTCAGAATAATATAATCTAAAATCGCCATACCCTCAGTTTTGTAGAATGAACTGGGTAGCTGTTTTCCCTTTCATTGCTCCCTAATGACCTCTGCTAACAGAGGATTATATTTTGATCCTGTGTGTTTAATGATTTCCAAACCAATCACATAAACTGTATCAATGGAAGGAGGCAATCAACAAGCAGAATTAGGTTTCCTCACCTAAAGAAGTCATGAGACAGTAAGGTACAGAGTGCTGGCCGACCCTCTGGATCAGGGTTCAAGAGCGTTGAGCGCAAGGTTTGCTGAAAGCCTGACAGACTATCTGCTGAAACTGAAATTCAGAGCCACAGTTAGTTTCCATTCCCATCTCCCCCCGCCCTATGCAGACAGATTCCCCTGTAGCTGAAGGCTGATGGGTAGCAAAAGCCCAAAGTCCTGACTT
This sequence comes from Gymnobelideus leadbeateri, assembly GCA_011680675.1. Lineage (NCBI taxonomy): Eukaryota > Metazoa > Chordata > Mammalia > Diprotodontia > Petauridae > Gymnobelideus > Gymnobelideus leadbeateri. The sequence goes on along the minus strand of WOXC01009632.1, from coordinate 37,402 downwards.
TGTGCTAGATAGCTCAATATTGCAAAACACACTAAAGCAAGAGAGGCAATATCAGAGCACTACACACCTTCCATTTTTGTGGCCACTGTGTTACTCTCACTTTCTCTGATCTCATTTACATTCTATCAGTCACATACAAAAAGGTAGAAAGAGGAGTTGGGGAGCTTGAAAATTGTCAAAAATCCTAAACAACTGGAATGTCATGATTTACAGGTATTATGTAAGGATACCTGCAACACTGGTAAGCACTGCTATTTATTAGCAGGAGGAGTGACCATTTGTACAAAGCCCAGGTCAGTGAAGAGACTGACAAAACAGACCAACAATAGCAGAGGTGGTACATAGTTGCAGGCCAGGGAAGATGGCCTCGGAGGTCCCTAAAGTATACAATGACAGACTAGACACAACAGAAGAAAATATAATGGCCTTATATCGCTGTAGCTAAAGGATGGAAAGGGGAAGAAAAAGGGAAACTAATGGCAAGATTCAGCTAGAACAATCAAAAGGATTTGGAAAGAAAAATCAAAATTTCATCCTGGTCTATAAATTTTTTTTTTTAAAGAGTAAGTTTCTACTTCACATACTCTAATAATATCACTTACTGGTTAGTTCTGAGTATTAATCCATGACTAGGTTTTGGGTATTTCTACCCTAAACTGTGAGCCACTTACAATATTAGCAGCTTGTTTGTCATGGTTCATACTTCCTGGTTGCTAGTATGGAAAATAAAGAAACCTATGGTTTCCACTATCAAAAATGCTATTAATTTCTACTCCAAAAGGGTTATCCTTTAGATTAAAAAATTCTTATGATGACCACAGATCAGACTCCCATTGGAAATCCATAAAGAATAGTTTTACTACCTACCTATTTTGTGGAAACGATAATATAATCACACAACTCACCTTGTTCACTTAAGATTGTGAGCAAATTTTCCACCATTATTCCAAATGAATAGGCATCTCGGGCATGTCCATTTGTCTTCGGCAAAGTTCTGAATTCTGCAGACTGAAAGTATTAGAGATCCTCAAGCCAGGATGTCTGCTTTGTATGAATCAGACACGAAATTTTTGCTGTAGTACCTTCACTACTGGTTATAAAAGAACACTGCCTTAAATTCTGTTAGAACCAGTCTGATTTATTTCAAACCTAGCTAGAATCAGTTAAAGAATTGGGCTTAAATTGCCTACATAACACCTTACATATGTTCTTGTGTGGGAGCTTTTATAGGCTTTATATAGGAAAGTTCAGCATAAAAACTATTTGCTTTAAAACTTAGCATTAACAAGTATTCATTAAGTGTCTGCTCTATGCCAAGGACTACTCTAGATGCTGGGCAAATACAAGAAGGTGCTGACATGCAGGAGTTTTGTAAAAAGCTTACAGGTAAACATTCCTCTTAGAGGAAGCATGACTCTAAAAAAACAAGCCCATTTAGGTAGATGAGTAATTGGGAAAAGCTAAGTAGTAAGTGGTGTGGAAAAAGTTTCCTAATTTGTGGTCTTTTGTTATCAATCAGTCAGTGGGACTTGGACAGTGGGACAACAATCAGTCTACTCCAAGTTCTTTTAAATTTATAGGCATCGAGAAAGAAATCTTAGCTCCTTTCTCTTCATCTGTAGTCCTAAAAGTTGGCCCCAAAAGCAAGAGCAAAAAGGCAGCAATAACCCACTTAAAGTGAAGTAAGAAGTGTGAGGCGTTTTTGTTGCTATTGTTCTTTTCTGACTAAACAGACCCCTCCATTAACCCGAACATGCCAACATACCTTTTCTTCAGGAGGGACAGATGCCTGGTCTCTCAACGACTGAATGTTTCTCAGAAACTGAGAGGAGAAACCAAAAGGCCTGGGTCAGTATTTCAAATGCTCAGGGACGTCTATGATGACCTGCTCTTAAGCTAAAAAATGTGGGTAAAGCAATGGAAAAACAAGAAGCACGACCAGTCTTCAACAACTTCCATGACTACTCAAATTAAAACTGGCTGAAGACAACAGAAAGTTGGGTCCTTGCTCAGCTGATCCTTTGGTATCACAGGTGACCAGGTACAGCCAAACAAGGCTGGGAGATGAATCAAGGATTTATGATGTGCCCCCATATGCCAGGTACTATATGCTAGGGAGATGAAGTAAAAAATGTTCTCTGCATCTCACTCTCCCATAATTAAGTTAGAATAATGTTTACCCTTACGCCTACCCTACCCTTGTCACAGTAAATACAGTAAAAGGCTATTTATGGCATAAAGCCATAAATAGCCAATAAGCTTTCATTAATAAATTAATAATTTACTCTGTACCTTTGATGTTCCTAGTACCAAGCTAGGCCCTGTAAGAGTATATAAAGGAAGTTTAAGTCATGGCTGTATATTCATCTGAAAGTCACTAACTGGGGAGAAAACCAGTATACATGAAACAATTACATAATGGTTTAGTAAGAAACTGTGGAGTTGTGATGTGAGTGCAAGAGGTGCTCTGAGAAGAGAAGGGGGTGCAGGCTAATGCCACCCTGGAGGAAGCAGGCCTACAATTAGTTCTGGAGGTTGAGGTTAGGCAAGCAGAAAGAAAAGAGAGCATTCCAGAGAGGGAAGACACAAGGAAAGGCACAGATGCGAGAATAAGCACAGACAGTTTTGAAAAATGAACCGACCTGTGTGCAGAGCCAGGGCTGCAAGGCTGGATGGCAACAGGGTTGGGCAGGTTGGGAGTAGAGCCCATTCAGGAGGGGCCTGAAAGCTACACAAATTTAGACTGGATACTCTTAAGAAGATCCTACAGAGTAGGAACTGGCAGGAGAGAAAACTGCTTTAGGAAGATTAGTCTGGTAACAGTGTACAGAACAAATTAGAAGGGAAGAGGAGACTGAAGGCATAGAGCCAAAATAGCTAGAGGAACCAGGGTAAAGCTGTTGCCCTCAAAAGATGGAAGAACACTACTGGAAGAGTCCTAGCTCAAGAATCAGGTTTCAATTCTGTGACCTTGGGCAGGTCACTGGTTACCCCCCTCAGGGTCTCAGGTGGACTAAGTTATCTTTAAAGTCCTTTCTAAGTCTAAAATATCATCTTCTATGGTAAAGGGTTGGTTGAGGGAAAAAAAATTGCCTCTTAAGGGTACACGTACTTGATGATTCCAAAGGAAAGACAATGGATGGAAATTAGACCACTAAAGCGTATCATTCATTGTTATTACAAAAAAAAAAAAATTGTACAAAACCCTGGAACAACCAGAAGCCTACTCTTCTCAATCTAATATAACACAATCTATTCTTTGGCTCTTACCTCTGGCGTGGCTTCAGAGACCTTACAGACTGTTTCCATTCCTCCTAGCTTCCAGTGCCCATCCTCACTTACAAACACAGATGACAAACAGACATTGTTGTGCGTTAGGTTTCCCTAAAAGAAAGCACATGAGGATGGGAGACTGAAATAGCCATTTTGCAATGAATAATCCAAATGGTAAAGAAAACAGAATCACAAAAGGAGCCTTCCAGGCTGATAAGTTCTGAAATGGGCCTGTATCCTGTAAGGGTAGAGGTCAGTCATATGACTGCACTGAGTAAAGGTTACAGAACTACTAGTGATGACACTGAACCCAACTAAAAACTGTTACATTTTTTTAAAAAAGCAGTAAGTTGCCCTTTTACTACTGCAATGATACGGCTTCAAGAGGTCAAACTGGACGTCTGCATGACCTGACTAAAAAGAAAGGAAAAATGTTCTTGGAGGCAAGATGAGCCTCTGGATAGATAGTCTAACTACCAGGATCTTCTCAATAACCATACGCAGATGTATATAATTGTCAGGAGAGCCAAGAATATGGTTATTACTTATTTGTACGCCACCACAAAGTTCATTATTGAATGCATTCAAAGAAAAATTGTGTTGTTCTTCTAAAGCTTTTCATTTCATGATTTTTTTCCCTTTCTATTCCTTCTCACCTAAGCACAGACCTTGGCCAACAGAGAGGAAAAAAAGCAAAAGCCTCAGGAAAGATGAAATAATAAGGGCCACCAGAAATATTTACCAGAGTGGTTTGATAAAGACTGGATTAAAGGATTGTAGGAAGAACAAAGACAAATAGACTGATAAGTGACATAAGAACATATTCATTTTAAAAACTCAGAATTATTCCAGCAGACATGTTTTTGTTGTTATTCAGTTGTTTTCAGCTGTGTCTGATTCTTTGTGACCCCATTTGGGGGTTTTTGGCAAAGACACTGGAATGGCTTGTCATACAGATGAGGAAGCTGAGGCAAACAGGGTTAAGTGACTTGCCCAGGATCATACAGCTATTAAGTGTCTGAGGCCAGATCTGATCTCGAGAAGATGAGTCTTCCTGAATCCAGCATTGCACCACCTAGTTGCTCTCAAATAGCACTTTAGTAGCCTTTAAAGAAAATTCCACCCACTGGACCAATAACAACCTATTATTACATAAACTCCTTTAACACATACAAGCAAATATGCTTGTACACCCAAAGCCTGATGTTACATTATAGGAAAGCCCTGGCTCTGATTGGCAGTAGAGAAAGCTAGGTCTATGAATGATCTGCTAAAGAAACACTATCAGCAGTGATACATTTCAGCTGATTTCAGCTGGATGTTACTACGAAGCTAGGGACTTGGCTACAAATGTATTCTGGTGTTACTGCGAAGCTGACAGCTGGGAGAGTTATGCCTGTGTCAGAAAGAGTGATGCATGCAGATGTGCCTCCTATCCACTTTTTGCCATTTGTGACCTGGGATACCGACTGGTATGTCATGTAATGTCTCTGGCTCAATTTGCTCACTGGCAACTAAAACAAAGGAACCAAACTAAGTGTCTAAATCCTGTCCTGGCTCTAAAAAACTTGACTCCTATAATGTCTAAAACTGCAAGGAATTGTCAAGAACTTTGTGTTACAAGACTGCTGAGGGCAAACCAAATACAACCAAGTAGCAGAAGCACTTTCACAGAGTCCCTTTAATAGTAATCATCATTGAAAAAAGCATAGGAGTAAGCCATTTGAAATTATAAGTGAGGCAGCATGAGGCCATGCAAAGAGCTCTGGATCTGGAGCCAAAGGGCCTAGGTTCCATTCCCTACCTGTGTGACCTTGGGGTGAGCTACCAATTCATTTTCTTATCTGTAAAATCAGAATCAAACTAAATGGCCCTTAAAGTCTCTTCCCAACTCTAAATCTATGGTCCCACAAGATTGCTACTTAATTGAGTCTGCCTAGGTTGGTGGGACTGTGCCTGGTGGCCAGCCATTCCCCTCTTATAGCACATCAGAAAGTAATGCCCCATTACAGATATTTTTAAACAAAAGTTCCTGTCTGTAAAATACATGAAACTGCTGTCATTCTTAAAACAATGACTCAGACAGCATCCTGAGAGAGCTCTATTAATAGCACGTCATATACCATTTCTCAGAAGGCTTGGGCTTTGCTAACTTCATGGGTGCTTAATACTCACTCTGTCATGAAGGAAAATGAGAGCCAGCAATATATCGTAGATGCCAGCACAAAGCTCTGCGGCAGACAGCCTTTCCAGAGCCACGGAGAGAGGCTGCACTCTTTCAGTGACCAGGTGGATGCCACTGGTGTCCACAGTACAAGACAGGAAGCGCAGCAAGCAGGGATGGCGCAGGGTCTTCAAGTGCTTTAAGAGACAAAGGGGGAGAGAGAGGATTATAAACTTTGAAGTTAAATTCGTTGGCAGAGCATTCTGCCATCACAGACTGGAGTCGATATAATCAGGTGAAAAAAAATACTGTCAATCAAGACTCTTGGATTTTGATGTATACACAGTTTTGTGGACAGGCACAAAGTGCTGTATGCTTCTTGGTTAGTCTATATTGGACAATTAGGTATAGCACAGTGGATAGAGCACTGGGCCTGGAGTCAAGAAGACTCATCTTTCTGAGTTCAAATCTAGCCTCAGACACTAGCTGTGTGACCCTGGGCAAGTCACTTAACCTTGTTTGCCTCAGTTTCCTCATCTGTGCAATGAAAATGGCAAACCCACTCCAGTGTCTCTGCCAAGAAAACCCCAAATAGGGTCACAAGGAATCTGACATGACTGAAAAACAACAAGTAGTCTTAGCTCCCCATTACAGTTGTTGCATGACCTCAAGAAATGGTACAATGGAAAAAGCAGTGGTTCTAAAGTCAGAAGATCTGGGTTTAAATCCTGCCTCCAGTGCTCACTACCTTTGTTACCTGGAGCAACTCAGAACCTCCCTAAATGGAATTATACTAGGTGGCCTCTGAGGTCCCTTCCAGTCCTAGATCTGTGATCCTATGAGATTTACTTTTCTTGGTTTTAGTCTAATGCCAGGGATGATGTCATTAAAAAATGTTAAAGACTAATACAGGGGTGGCGAGGCGGCTAGGTGGTGCAGTGAGTAGAGCGTCGGCCCTGGAGTCAGAAGGACCGGAGTTCGGATCTGGCCTCAGACATTTAACACACACACAAACAAAAACCTAGCCATGTGACCTTGGGCAAGTTACTTAACCCCAATTGCCCTCCAAAAAAGGCAAAAAAAAAAAAAAAAGAAATACAGGGGTAGCAAACCTGTGGCCTTCTAGATCCTTGGGTGCAGCCTTGTGACTAAGTCCAAGTTTTACAAAACAAATCCTTTTTATTAAGGGGATTTGTTCTATGAAGTTTGGATTCAGTCAAAAGGCCATACTTGAGGACCTAGAGGGCCACATGTGGTCTCAAGGCTGCAGGTTCCACTTTCTCACTAGTATCAGTTGCTGATTGGTTGGTTGTCCTTCATTCTTGAAAAGGGACAAAATGAAAATCACTATGGTGAGGTCAAGGTACAATGTGTCCAGATCAGACCAATACAAGCTTAGAAGGCTCTAAGCAGGTCAGGAACAAATAGTTCATATAAACATTTGGGGTGTAGATGTCTCTAAATTCATGGATCTCACTTTTCTTTTGAGCTACCACAATTCTGCTTTGTTCATAGACCACAGCACCTTCTTCAGAGAGTCCTTGTTTTGCTTCTTCTGACTTCCATGTAAGCACTTGGCTTGTGTGAGCTCTTCATAAAATAGTCATTTTAGGCAAATGTATGTTTGGCATTCAAACAACATGGCTGGCCCATCAGAGTTGCATTCTCTGCAGTAGAGTTTGAATGCTTTGCAGTTCAGCCCAAGAGAGGACCTCAGTGTCCTGTATCTTATCTTGCCAGGTGATCTTCAGAATCTTCCTAAGACAATTCAAATGGAAATGATTGTTTTCTGGCTCGGCCCTGGTATAATATACGGGCTTCACAGGCAGGCATACAATAATGAGATCAGCACAATGGCTCTCTAGAACTTCAGTTTCATAGACAGCCTAATTAATGCCTCGTTTCTCCCACACTTTGCTTTGGAGCCTTCCAAATATTGAGCTAGCTCTGGCAATGTGCACATCGACTTCATTGTCCATGTGTACATCCCTGGACACTGCCAAGGTAAATGAACTTTATCCATAGCATTCACAATTTCTCCATTTGCTGTAACTGATGGTTCCATGCATGGCTGGTGGTGAACTTCTGTTTTCTTGTTAATTATTAGGCAAAAATTGCCAAAAGCAGCAGAAAGTCGATCCATACTATGTATTTCAGACTCAGAAGCTGCAACGAGTGCATAAACATCTGTGAACAAAAATACCAAGTCTCCATCCACTTTAGACCTGGCTTGTATGTAGCCCTTTCAAGTTAAATAATTTACTGTCAGTGTAATAGCTGACCATGATGCCATTTTCACCCTCCGGGAAGGCATCTGACAACACTGCTGAAAACACAATGCTAAAAAGCCTGGGAGTAAGCACACTGCCTTGCTTCACTTCATTGTTAAGTGGGAAAGCGTGAGAGCATTGTCCATTCTCCAGAACCCAGACAAGCTTACACTTTTGTTAAAAATACGTTAAAGACTAGTTATTAGTTGCTAATTATTGTTTAAATCTATAAGAAAGCAGTGTACAGACTGTTTAAGGAAATAAAGTATATCAAAGACAGGATGGGGTCTCTGCCCCTCAAGTTTACTGTTTTATAAAACAGCATGAAACCAACACAAATATGAGGGCTTGTTAAAAAAATATACATGCATTAGACACAATACAATCAATTCATAGACCTGGAAGGGTCCTAAGAGGCCATCTAGTTCAATCTCCCCATCTTACATTTAAAAAAACAGACCCAAAGAGCTTAAGTCAGGGTCACAGATAGGAAGTCGGGGTTCACAGCCATGTCAGTTGACTCACAATCCAGAATACTTGCCAAAGGGTTACATGGTATCCAGTAATATTGGAATGGCATTATCTATGACAATACAACAGAGTGGATTCATCTATTACACTTGGTGATCCTCAGTTAAAAAGTAGCTATAGTAATAAGAGCTAATGTTCTCTATCACATGGAGGTTTAGGAAGCACTTTACATGTACTATTTCCAGCTCTGAGGTAGGTGCTATTATTCCCATGGAGACCACTGAACCTGAGGCATTGGGTGCCCAAGGCCACCCAGGTCAGAGGGTCTGAGGTGGAATTCAGACTCGGGTCTCTTTGACTCCAAATCCAACATTCTTTATACATCACTGAGCTGGCTTGAGAGCTACTGTCCTAGCATGCTATGATAATAATAATAAAAATTTAAAAAAATAAAAAAATAATAAAAATAGCTAACATTTGTGTTGTACTTTAAGATAGTCAGGTGAGGTCTGACATTACCTCGTTTGATCTTCAGTGGTGCTTTTCTTTCCACTGCTATTAAAATTCAGACAACCTAGATCTGAGTCATTAAAATGGAACCTCCTTAAAAGGCTAGGATGTTGAATTTCAGTATCTGAATCCCCTGTACTTAGCAGTGTTTTGCACTGGGGAGTGGAAGGTGCAAGGGGAGGGTATGGGAAGAGGGTCACCAGACCTGTTATTTCATTGCTATAAGGGCTCTTGGTAAGAAAATTTCCTCTACCACTATAGATATGAATCTGCTTTGCAAAATACAGTCTTAAGAGAATTGCCTGGAGCATTAAGACATAAAGGAACTTTTCCAGGGCCACAGCACCAGTTATGTATGAAAGGCAGGATGTGAATCCAGGTCTTGGTTCTGAGACCAACTCTCTATTTGTGACCCTGAAAAAGTCACTTGATATCTAAATTTTAATTTCTTCTGTAAAAAAGGGAATGTCATTTGCACTACCTCTACATACTACTTGGTTTTCAATGAGCATGAAACAGATTGTCAACGAATTCCTTTCCCCCACATTTAAAAACTACATCATAGCAGCACTGTTTGGGAACCACACATTTAAGGGACACATCTTTTCAAACCAAGGGTACATAATGTCACAGACTCTCAGAGTTGGAGAGCCCTCAAAGAACACCTAATAGGGATCCTCTCCACAACAAACTTAGACATCTAATGGGGTGGAACCCACTTGAGGCAAACTATTTCATTTTGCATAGAGAGCTCTTTTCTTCTCCAGGCAAACATCCCCAGATGCTTCAACCAAATATCACAGGCCATTTTCTTGAGGACCTTCACTGAACTGAATGAGGTACTTCAGTACAATCTGACCAGGACAGAAGACAGCAGGACAAACATCACCTTCCTATAACTGGACTCCTCCTAGGCTTCCCTGAGATCACATTAGCTTTCTGGGCTGCCATGTCACTGATGACATGTGGTAAGCTTTTGTTCTTTACAAACACCATACCTTATTTTTTCAAACTGATGTCTAACCACCTCCCTGGTTTTGTACTTTAAATGTAAAATGAGCTAAGTATAAGACTTTTAATTTTTCCCCTGTTAAATTTCATCTTCTTAAATTCAGCCCAGTGTTCTTATCAAGATCTTTCTGAATCTTGACTGCCAATCCAACATGTTAAGTATTCTTCCTAACTTTGGAGAGTCATCTGCAGATTTGGTAATCATGCCTTTTTTCCTTTGCCTAATTGAACATTAAAAAAAAAAAAAGTTCAACAGCATAGAGCCAGAAACATATCCCTAAGACAAACTACTAGAAACTGCCTTTCACATCAGCCATCAAACGATTAGTGACCACTCTGGGTTAGTCATTCTCTTCTAAATATACCTAAGAGTACTATCATCTAAACTTTTCCACAAGATAACCACGAACACTCTGTCAAGCACTTTACTAAAATCCAGTGAAATTAGCTATAACTTTCTTTTGATCTAGATTGAGAAGTCTGGTATACTAGTCTTTGTCCTTTAATTCAAGTCAGTGTTTCCTCTGAGTTGTACCTGAACTCTCTGCAACTCCTAATAATAGAGATCAACCTCTTCTCCTGGACATTCTCTTCCCAAAAGGTTTTCATGACATTCATCTGGTTTTCTCCTATTTGTCAGAGCACTTCTCAGTCTCCTTTGCTGAATCTTTATCCAGGCCATAACCACGAACTCCTCCAAGGTTCTGTTCTGGGCTCTCTTCTCCTATATTATTTTGCTTGGTGATCTTCTATGGATTCAATTGTCATTTGTATGCTGATGATTCTCAGATCTACTCATGCAGCTCTAACCTTTCTCCAGACCTCCATGCTTACATTACTGTCTGCCTGTTAGATATCTTAAAACTCAACATGTCCAGAACTGAAATCATCTTGCCCCCAAGCCCTCTTTCCTAACTTCCCACAATGCTCCCAGTCACCAGGGCTCACAACCTTGGAGGCATCACTCTCACTTCCCATATCTAATCCAATGTAAGGTCCTCTTCACTCTACCTTGCTAACATTTCTTGTAGATGGTCTCACCTCTCCTTTGACACCACCACTTGCTAGTGTAAGCCTTCATCACCTCACACCTGAATTATTACAATAGAGCCTTCTGATTAGTCTAAAAGCATTATCTTTCCTCACTCCAGTCTACCCCATCTGACCATGACACTTCCCTATTCAATAAACTTCAATGGCTCTCTAGTACTTTTGGGATCAAATGTAAAAACTTCTGTTTGGTATTCAAAGCCCTTCAAACCTTAGCCCCTTCCCACCTTTCCAATATTCTTACACTTTACTCACCTCCCATATACTTGAAATCCAATCTAAGATTACTGTCTTTTAATTGCTAAATGCAAGTCTTTTCTCCTCGGTCCTCCTCTTTTTAGCCCTCACCAGGATACCTGACATTCTTAAGCACCTTGCTATTCTGACACCAGGGTACTTGCTCTTCCTTAAGACAATTCATCTCCTGACACTGCATTTTTCACTGGCTGTCCCTTATGCCTGGAATTCTCTCCCTTTTTATTTCCATCTGCTGTCTTGGTTTCCTTCAAGTCCTAGCTCTCCTTCCACAAGAATTTCTATCAATTATCCCCAATTTATATTGTTTCTATGGAGCTGTTTGCATGTTCTCTCCCCCAATATACTGTAAGATCCTTGAGAAAAGGAGCTTTCCCCCCCTTTTTCTGTATCCCCAGCTGTCTGTTTGCAAAGTACCTAGCACATACATAGGTGAGGCAAGGACCCCCTTTTTTTAGAGGGGGGGGAAGCAGGGCAATTGGGGTTAAGTGAGTTGCCCAAGGTCACACAGCTAGTAAGTGTTAAGTGTCAGAGGCCAAATTTGAACTCGGGTCTTCCTGATTCCAGGGCTGGTGCTCTATTCACTGTACGACCTAGCCACCCACAAGGACCCTCTTGACCCTGAAAGTCTTGTGGAATGAAATGGTGAAGAACTCTTTCAACCCATGAAGACACAATGGTGGCGATCTGTCTTCTCTTTGCTCTCTCCATATCTACTGCCTTTTCCTCACTGCCTATTAACATGCCCAAGTCTTTCCTATCCTTAAAGAACTTTTACTTGATCCTGCCACATCAGACCATCTCCCTCTACTTCTCCATTCCACAGCCAAAATCCTAAAACACATTTCTCTTATCCTAATCTTTCACTTCTCAAAACCTTCAGTCTGCCTTCTGATCAGTAACTGAAACTGCTCTAAGATTACTGTCTCTCAATTGCTAAATCCAAGTCTTTTCTCCTCGTTCCTCATCCTTTTAGACATCACCATGGTATGTGACACTCTTAAGCACCTCTTTATGCTAAATAGTTTTCATGACATTACCCTATTCTGGTTTCTTCTTTGACCTGAATCTCCTCTTCTGTATCACTGTCTGTGTTCTGCCCTCAACTGGAGGTATATTCCAAGACTTTTGTCCTAGGCCTGCTTCTCTCTCCATGCCCTGTCTTGGTGGTGTCATGGATTCAGTGATCATCTCTATGAAGATGATTCCCAAATCTAGACAGCGATCTCTCATCTCTCTCTCTCTCTCAAGTTCCAGGCCTGTATTCTATTACCAGCAACCTACTGGATATCTTCCTTGGGCACTTCAAACTTAACACATCCGTCCTCCACTCTTCTTGTTTCTGTTGAGGATATCGTCAGCTTTCTAGTGACCTAATTAACTCTGTCACTATCACCTTTGCCTCACCCTCTATAGAAGACTGATCAGCTGTCCCGTCTGATCAGTTTCACCTCCACATTTTCTGCATTCCTTCTAAATCTCTACACTTTCACAAGCACCATGACAGTTCAAGTCCCTATTCCCTCTCATCTAAATTACTGCAAGAGCCTTCAAATTAACTTCCCAACTTCCAAGTTCTAACCTGTACAATCCATCTTCCACCCAACTACCAAAGTAACTTCAGACGGCACAAATTTGTCCACAATATTATGCTGCTCAAGGAAGGATCTTCAGTGTATTTTATTCAAAAGGCTATCAGCAGCCAAACTCTTCAGCTTGGTACTTAAAAGCCCCTCACAACTGGGGTCCAGTCTACTTTCCATTGTTTCTCATTACTTCATGTATCTGACATTCTAGCCAAATCTGGCACTCCATCTCCTACTATAAGCCTTTGCCTGGGCTTTCTCCCATATATGCAAAATGCATACTAATCCTCAAAAAACCCCTAGCTTATAAAACTCAGCTCACATGCTGCTTACCAGAAGTCTTTCTTGATCCTCCAATTGTTACAGTTCTCTCCACATTCACATACTATGTATAGAGTTAGCTGTTTATATGTTATTATCGTCAAAACTAGATTGTAAACTCTTTGAAAGTAGGGACTGCTTCTTACACAGTGCCTTAAGGTTCAGACTAGACTGACCTCTGCAGTCCCTTCTAATTACAAATCTCTGATATGACCTCTATAGCTACCTGGTCCACAGCTCTCAGGAACTGGTCTTCCAGATTTTCCAAAATGCTGATGACACAAAGCTGAGAGGAATAGCTAAGATAATGGAAGGATCCAATAAGATTCTTACAGGACAGAGAACTGACTGAATTCAATAGGATAAAACTTAACAGAGAGAAATGTAATATTTTACACTTCAATTTTAAAAACTTGATTTTCCACAAGTAGCAGAGATGGGGCCTTGAGGCACAACTGGAAAACATTTTATCTGAAAAGCTAAACTGTGATCTTAGGCTGGATTAAGAGATATAGCTTCTACCCTGGACAAGTTACTTAACCCCAATTGCCCTACCCTTTCCCCTCCAAAAAGGCAAAAAAAAAGATAGAGCTTCTAAGAATAAGGAGGTAATTGTCCCAATGTGAATCTGGAATATGTGCCAGAGCTGAGGATGGTTACTGTTAAACTAGAGTGTCCTGGGGCAGGCAGCCCAGCTGGTGAATCAGGGCCATGAGTTCATGCCACATAAGGGTCAGCTGGAAGGGACCAGGGATGTTTAGTCAGGGGTAATGAAAATAATTATTCAGTCATGGAAAGCTATATATAAGTGAAGTTAAGCCTTATTCTGTTGGTCCCAGAAGGCAGAACAAGGTGAAAAAGACAAAATTAAGCTCCACATCAGGCAAAACTTTCTAACAATTAGAAATACCCTAAATAGGACCTATGGACTGCCTACAGGGGTTTCCCCTGATTGGAGAGCTTCAAGTAGACACTATCCAGGGAGTCTTTTTGCATATGGGTTGGACTAGATGACCACTGGGGTCCCTCCCAATTGTCAAATAAATTTTTTTATTCTTACTTGTAAAAAACTGTAACAAAGCACTTCAATTGTGTCAAGCCTTTGAAACTGAATGGGAATTCTGATTCTGTTTTCCTGGTGAGCTAATATTTAGAAAAAGTTTTAAAATATGATCGCCAGATGATAAATATTACTGACCATACTCTATTTATAGACAGTAGTTAAAGAAAAATTAAAGGGAGATGGTCAGTAGGCGATGCATATCCTTTATTGTTCTATAATCAGAGAACACAACTAATCTGATGTTATTTCAAATGTCTACAAACATTTGCACTGTGATAGCTATATTTCCTCCTAACAGCTAACTAATGCTGAACAAAGAACACACAATATAGCCAGAGAAAGCAAGGGATCAGCACAGTCTATGCTACGTAAAAACAAAAGTGCTGAAATTTTATATGAAACCCATTAGGAGTAGGATCATAAGATCAGTGTTTTGTAGCTAATTATCTAGTCCAGTGACTTCATTTTACACAGGAGGAAACAAAGGCCCAGAGAAGAGGGTGCTGCTGATAATGTCAGCTACAGTGATAACATTGATGTAGTGCCCTCCTATGTGACAAGCACCATGCTAAATACTTTACAAATATTATTGTATTTGATCCTCACAACAACCCTGGTTGTTAAATAACCAAAGACACACAGATAGCAAGACCAAAAGCCAGAATTCTAGGGGAAAGCAGTAATTCAACTACAAGTAATTCAGCAGTTCATGCTCAGTGAAATTGCTGAAATCAAATGCACCAAATCCTACATTTCTCAAGTGCCTATTACCTAGTACAAATATATTTAGATAGAATTTCATATTGTTCCCTTTCAAATTGTTCAGACTGAAGCTTATGAACTGGTACTTTTACTATAGTTCATGATGGAAGCATCTAAAGAGTTGCTTAAGAAAACAAACCTCCTTTTGCAAGCTTAACTCTGACCAAAGCTACTAAAGATGTAGGCCTAAAGCTGTAATAAACATTGGTCAGTATTATGAATGAATAGGGCCTTCTCCAGACTTAACTTTATCAAAAGGCAGCTGGCACCCATTGTTAGACCAAGCCCTAGGGGATACTAGGGAAGCCAGAATGAGTGCAGTACTACGGTTTTCTTCAACTGCCTTTGCATATCTCCTCAGCTGAACATTATCATTCATGAAAAACTGGCCTCAAGTTTCCACTTCCTCTGAAACAGCAATTCTACATTTGTTGCAACATATATGGTAACATGGAACCTCCAACATTTACTACAGTGACAAACTCCAGTTCTAATGTGACAAAGCTAAGAGGTTTATAATTTCTCTTCATTTTTTCCCTCATAAATGGGTTTTATATGTAATATTATTAAAAGGGATTGTTCCATCTCAATAATATAATAAATGGCAAACACTTTTAATATCTTTACTGATAATGGAATAGCCATATTCAAGTTTGACAATCTGTGCTAACACTATACTTTTCCAAGAAAGGGCCATGAAATATATCAATTTCTGATCCTTTTTTGGATAGTTAGACAATTTAGGGCTAATTTTATGAATGTCATGGTTATTTTTGCTAAAGACTCTTAAACTGAAGCCAGTTATTCTGGTCATCCATAACTACGATAAAAGCTAAGTTACAAAAATGCTTAACAGGCAGTTCTTTTTACTGCCCTATAGTCTGTTCCAAGAGGTATTAAATCACAAAGTACTGATTTTGGAAAATATTCTCACCTTTGATAAAAGTATCAAATTCTCCTATAAGCTGTTTGTACAGATTCATAGAGAAAAATATGTTCACCTCGTTTACTGTATTTATTTAAAGGAACTTCACATAACAAGGACACATTTCCTTTGTTCCCCTCAAATTATAATTGGTTTAAAAAAAAAAAGTAATGAACATTCCTAAATCTAGGTGCATTCTTTGAAAATACATGCAGTTTCAGAACGGATCTTAAAAACCTCCTATTCCAAAGAGGGCACTATTAGTTTCATTAACTTTGAAGTCGTTGTAAGAAAAAGTGAGACAATCATAAATACTTGATAAGTGTATAGCACTTCTCAGAGCACTTTCTTTTGACCCTCACAACAACCCTGTGAGGTGGGCAGGGCACATACTATCCTTGTTTTACAGATAAGAAAATAGAATCTGGTCCGAATACTCAGACAACTAGTAAATGGCCTAGACAGGACTACAACCTAGGTCTTTTGCT
The DNA here is from genome assembly GCA_011680675.1 of Gymnobelideus leadbeateri. NCBI lineage: Eukaryota > Metazoa > Chordata > Mammalia > Diprotodontia > Petauridae > Gymnobelideus > Gymnobelideus leadbeateri. The sequence continues at coordinate 21,253 of WOXC01009632.1, read as the reverse complement.
TTCACTCAAGAAACATTATATCAGAAAATACTGGCATCCTTCGCTGAGGAGGGATGTCAATGTACAAGGCATTTTCCACACTTTCTACCAAATTATTAACAATATTTGGATTGAGGAGGAGGGGAAGATTTTACTAAAAAGATTATTACTTAGTTTTAATAGATTACATAATCCCAAATTTTACTTTATCCTTGAAACTACATCACAAAGTGGATTGTTATAAACTGGATCACAATTTCCCATAGGAACAACATTTCAATTAGAGGCTTATATTTCTGACCAAAGACTTGGCATCAAATGAATCATATATAACAAATGGTATAATGATAAAATCAAAGACACAACTACAAACTTCTCTAGTAAAAGCTGTAATACTACTAATCAAAGTCCTATGTAACAGGCATAATTACACAAGGGATCTCAAATTATATGTAACATTCAAAAATGCAATTAAGTATCTAAAACAATATGCTTACTAAAAAAAAATCAAACATTCACATAACAATAAACTTGCTCACTTTAAAAATGTTTAGTATTACATTTTTAGGAGAGATCATTTATTTAGCTTAGGTCTTTATAAAAAAGTCCAGGTATATATGAGTTAATGATTGCTTTTTCTCTAGAAAAACTTCACTGTAACACAGAAAGGTATTTCAAATCATTTGAATGACTATGGAGTTTCATTCATAGATGGAATAAGTTTCCTGGATGACATACTGGTATACTAATAAACTGCTGAATAATTTAACATAAATGGTAGTAAATACAGATAACTCTCATCTTTTGCACTTTGCAGTTTAGGATCCAAAGTTCCCAGAGCAAATAGTTTTCATTTCTACTTGCAAAAATAAATTAAATTTGAAAAATATACTCATATTTCAACATTTGCCCCAAGATAGAACAACCTGTTACTGTAACTGAGCGAAGTAAAATTAGCCTCACAAAATTTTTCATTTAAAACCTCTAAAAAAGTAAATGACAAAATCAATCACATTGATTTTTATAAAGCTGCTTTATTTGGAGATTATTCTTGGCAATATCCCACCAGCTGGAGACATTCTCAAAAATTAATAACCATAAAGTTTTTAACGGAGGCTATGAATAAACCCCTGGCCCCTCTTACCTCATCTATTTCAGAAAAGAAAAAACCCTGCCCTTTCTTGGGTTTGAGTTTGGTTTTTGTTTTTTAAATAGGAAATGATAATGGAGATAGCAGCAGGTGCTGGTTATTAAGTAAAGTCATCTCCTCTACAGTACCTTGGCAGCTTTATTAACCTTGTCTTCCTTTTCTCTCTTGTATACAAAAACCGAGGCGAGCTTGCCATCTTGTAGCACAGCTGGGTAAACAACCAGGCCAGCAGAGAGGCTAAAGGGTGGCTCCTGAAGGGTATAGCTCTTCAGAGCACTGTTCTCTGATCCCATCCCTTGAGCAATGAAGTGGAGGGGAGGTTTCTTCTCAGAAACACAGACCTAAAAGGGGAAAAGAGATTTCCAAAAACATTAAATCCACCTGTACATCAAGCAATAGAATAGAGGACTCATCCCAGAGAATGAATGGAATTACAGGTTTTTAAAAGGCGTAGAGTCTCTCCTTTGAACCTCGAAGAGTTGTCATTAAAAAGTATGTGCTCAGGAATGAGCCATATCCCAGGCTGAGAGCTCTGGAGTAAGTTTCTTAGCATATACACCTGAAGAATCCTGTGTGAGAGGGCCCTGTCGAAATAAAGGAATTTGGGGGGCAGCTAGGTGGAGCAGTGAATAAAGCATGGGCCCTGGAGTCAGAAGGACCCAAGTTCAAATCTGACCTCAGACACTTGACATTTACTAGCTGTGTGACCATGGGCAAGTCACTTAACCCTGATTGCCTTGCCTTCCTCCTCCAAAAAAAAAGAAAGAAAGAAAGGAGTTTGTACTTCCCAGTCCATTCATTTCAATAGATTTTAAAACAAGATCACCATTTCCACAGGGGCCCTCCAGATTTACCATTTTTACCTAACAACAAAGCATTTATTAAGTGCCTACTATGTGCCAAGTACAATGCTAGGTGTTGGTGATATAAATGACAAAAGGCCCTCAAGGTGCTTACATTCTCCTGAGGGGACATAACACATTCAAGGATAATTAAGTATAGGATATGTACAAAATAAATACAGTCAAGGGGTGGTGTGGTGAACTAGGAGAACACCTAGGTCAGGCCTGCACAGCCTGTACCCTGCCAAAGGATTTCAGATGGCCCCTTGTTTGTGCAGGCCTGACCTAGGGGAATATAGAAATGATTGTTGAAGGAAGCTGGAGTCTCCAAGAGGTTTAACAGTTTTCCAGGAATGGGAGACAGCTTATGCAAAGGTATGGGAGCAGGAGATGGACTGTCATATATGGGGAACAGCAAATAAGCTAGAAAGACTGACTGGAGCCACATTATATTAGTTAAGCTACAGAGAACTGAAGCTTCTGGAACAAGGGAGGGACATGGTCAGGTTCATGAATCAGAAATGTTAATCTGGCAGCTGGTTATAGATGGATTATAAAAGAGAGAGGCTAGATGCTGGAATACCAATTAGGAATCTACTGATAATGATGGTTGAGATATGAGTAGAGAAGTAAACAGATGTGAGAGATGTTGAGGAGGTAGAATTGAGAAGACTTGACACAATTGGGGGGAGGGGAGAGCTGAGGCAATGAGAGTGCAGAGTTGAGGATGACTTCTATTCTGTAAACCAAGGCGACAGGAAGAATGGTAGAACCATCAATGAAACCAGGCAAGGAAGAGCAGTGGGTTCAATAAGAAAAAAAGTTAAGTTCTGTTTTGGTCATGTTGAGTTTGAAATGCCTAGCGGATATCTAGGTGGAACTACCCAATAGGTAAATGCAAATACAGGATGGAAAGTCAGGAGAAAAACTAGACCTGGATATGTATACCTGCACACAGGTGATAAGTGGACCTATGGAAGCTTGGTGAAAAGAAGTATAGAGATGCATATGGAGGGCCAGGAGAACCACATGTTGGGGCAGGACATGGATTATGATTCTGCAAAGGAGACAAAGAAGGCCTGCTCCAATGCTGTCATTAAAAACCAGAGAGGAGAGGGGCGGCTAGGTGGCGCAGTGAGTAGAGCGCCGGCCCTGGAGTCAGAAGGACCTGAGTTCGGATCCGGCCTCAGACACTTAATTCACACAAACAAAAACCTAGCCGTGTGACCTTGGGCAAGTTACTTAACCCCAGTTGCCCTAAAAGGGGCGGCTAGGTGGCGCAGTGAGTAAGAGCACCGGCCTCGGAGTTGGGATGACCCGAGATCAAATCCGGCCTCAGAAAATGAGCACCCACACACAAATATATGACTAGCCGTGTAACCGTGAGCAAGTTACTTAACCCTAATTGCTTAAAAAAAAAAAAAAACCAGAGAGGAGAGAGAATCAAGAAGAAACAGGTGGTCAACACTGTCACATGCTACAGAGGTCAAAAAGAAAGTCCTGACTAGAAAAGGCCACTGGATTTAGCAACAAGGAGGTAATAAAGATAACAATACCAAGCAATATATGATTGAAGGGCATTAGAGAGGTATAATACAAAGTATGACATAAGGCCTGAAAGAAAAGATCATTTCCTAAAGGAGTAGGCCATTTGAGTGAGCTTTTTAAAGAATGGAATGGAATTTAACTGACAAAAATGGGTTGAGGGCATTCTAAACATAAAGAATAGCTAGAGAAGAGACCCAGAGAAAGTAAGGCACAGGGTTCGTTTGAAGGGTAAGAGGTACAGAGTCAGCTGGAGTACAGAGTACAGGAGAGGAGAGCTATAATACAATAGATAAGACTGAAAAGATAGAGTGGCACCAGACTGTAGGCTTCTGAATGCCAAACAAGAGTGAACTCTTCTTGGTAGGCAAGTCTCATTGAAGATTTCTAAGCAGAGTGATCTGACCATACTATGAGAGGAAGAGTTGTCTGGCAGTGATGGCAGCAATATTTAGGGTCAACCTGAAAAGGGAGAGAATGAAGATGACAAACATGTTAGGAGGCTACTTCTGCATCCAGGCAGATAGTAAGGAGGGTGGCAACAGCAGATCAGAAGGGAAGAGATGCATGCAAATGATGAGACAGAAGCAAAATAGACAGAATTTCAGAATCAAATGAATATGAAATACAGGAAAGGGAAGAATCAAAGGTTACTCTAACTCAGCTAAACACTGATCATATTGTCTGGGAACACATTCATAAATAGATATATTTACAGATATATCTGACACATACTATCTTTGCTAACACCAATATATACAAGAGTTAAAAGACAAAGTAGGGGCAGCTAGGTGGCACAGTGAATAGAGCACTGGCCCTGGAGTCAGAAGGACCTGAATTCAAATCCAGCCTCATACACTTAACACTTACTTAACCGTGTGACCTTGGGCAAGTCACTTAACCCCAATTGCCCTGCCTTCCCCCCTCCCCCCAAAAAAAAAAAAGACAAAGTAGTATGGTTTAAAAAAATTTGATACTTAATTTTTTGAAAAGGCAAAGTACTTTACACTACCAGCTGGTCTGTGATGCAGGCAAATGGTACAAAGGAGAGAGCACTGGACCTGGAGTTCAATTGCCTCAGACACTAGCTCTGTGACCTTGGACAAGTCATTTAAGTCATTAAAAAAACAAGTCTTGCCTAATTCCCTCATCTGTAAAAGAGGGATAATAAGTGCATCTACTTCCCAGGATTGTGGTAAGGATCAAATGAAATATTTGGAAAGTACTTTGTAAATCTTACAGCACTATACAAAAGTTATCATAATTATCATTATTCTTTATTCCTAAGTATATTTTACATGCTATATTTTTCCCAAATGGACCCAATAATTAGTTGTTTGCTTATTTCATTTGATAGTTCTACAACAGTTCTCCAACCAAAAAGTTAAATGCCTTAGATTCTCAGAAGTCTTCAATGAATACTGATAATCATTAAGCTAGAAATAGGAGGGCAAAAAAATGCCAGCAAAGTGGTAAAATGAGGCTTGATGTAATATATACCTAAAACATTTCAAATAAAGCTTTTCTGGTTAAAATTACACCCCCCAACTTTCTTGATTATTTGTTTTCCACTGTTCCAAAGCATGTGCAAGAAAAAATTTTTTTCATAAGATTCTTGAATTTCTTTATTAAATGACTACCATGAAATGAAATGGCATTTTAAAAAGTTTTTATGAATAAGAAGGGTTTATTTGGATTATTTTACAATTTTCTTCCCTTTGTGTTTATTTAAAGTGCAGATCAATTGGCAAAGCATTTTCTAAGTACTATACACTAGGCAAAATGTTAACTGTGCTGACATTTATAGTTAGTCACGTATAGTTAGTAATGCAGCAAAATGTATGTGCAATTTACCTGGAAGTTTATTTCTTTAATTACTGTATGGCACAACAAGCTGCAATAAGATTCCTAATATTTTAGTCATGTGAAACATCCACTTTCCTATCTCTTTGGCCACAACTTACATAGGACCCTCACAAAAAACCCAATACTTTTCTCTTGTCATGTCATGATAAGCAGCTAACTACACTTCTGCATGGTTATGCTTATCTGAAAAACATTGTCAGACCTGAGGAATAAACCACATAAATATTATACAGAAAACCATCCCAAGACAGGACTAACTTCTTTTCCCATCTCCTGCCCCCATACATTTTCATAACCTGTCCCCCATTCCTGGAAGTGTCACATTTCTTAGCCACACAAAGGTACCTTCCTAAAATAAACATGGGTAAGGAAAATAATGACGTTTAAGGGGCAAAGAAGCAAAAAATCCAAGGAACAGAAGAAGACAACATTTCAGAACAGACTTTACAAGAACACAAGCACTGAGGAAATACTGTGACCGCAGGACCAGTGGTTGTCCAAAGACAGACATCAGGACTAATCACTAAACTCATTTCTAAAGTTCTGTACAAAAACCAAAGACTTTAAAACAAACATTGAACTTAGTGTCATGTCAAGAACTCTGGATTTGGAGTTAAGAGGACCTAGGTTCAAATTCTGCAAGTCCCGGACTCACTCATTCATTAACTCATCAAACAAAAAGATGCTTATATTGTATTGGAGAGAACAATATGTATCCACATAAATGCAAAATACACATACAAAGTAGTGTGGAAGAGGAAGGCACCAAAAAGCTAAGGGGGAAGAGAATTTAAGAGAGGTCTCAGACACAAGGTCTTCCTCATCCTCTCTACACCAATGCCAGTGCCAGTGCCTCCTGGCCTCAGTTCTTCCCCGGTGCCGCACCATCAATTGACTATTAAACATTCCAAACTGGGTGTTCTAGATACCCCAAACTCAACATATGCAAAACATAACTTATCGTCTCTGTCCCAACCTATCCCTTTTCCAAACGTCCCTATTTCTGTCAAGGGTACAGTCCTTTCTCAGTGTCTCAACTCAGACATTATCCCCAGCTTTCTCCAAGTCTCCCATCCAAGCATTTGTCAGACCTTGCTGTCTCAATCTGCACATCTTATATGTGACACTGTACTTCTGTGGTTCAGACTCTCATCACTACAATAGCTTTAATTCTCTACTTTAGCTCATACTATGTATGGCTGCCTAAGTGATTTTCTTTTAAGTGCAGACCTGACCTTGTCACTGCCCCACTCAAACTCTCTTTGCTCTAGAAATCAAATACAAACACCTCTGTTTACCTTTAAAAGTCCTTCAAAACCTTGCCCAACCTGTCTTTCCCTTCTTGTTAGATGCTACTCCCTCTCCCACAGTTGGTGATGCAGCCAAACTGGCTTCCTCCTCCTCCTCATTTCCCAGAGCTTTGCACTCCTTTTCCCTTATACTTGGAATGCATTCCCCTCCTCACCTCAGCTATAAAGAATCCCTCTCTTCCTTCAAGTAGCTCAAGTACTACTTTCTACCTATCCCCTAAATTGTTAGTACCCGATATCTCAAACACCCTTTTACTTCCTTTGTATTATTCTCTTTACACTTGTACTGTCCCCCATTAGAAAGTAAGCTCTTTGTGACAGAATGTTCCCAGTACCTAGAAGAGTACATAGCCAACTAATTGAGGAGAACAGTGATTCTACAAAGTGGTCAAGGAATGCTTGCCCTCCACTAGTGACAGCCTATTCAAAAGCACAGAGACATAATGTCACATACAGGTCTTACATTTTCTCTTAAGTAAAAATAAAGAGGTTGACCAAGGTCCCTTTCACTTCTAATCCTATGATGCCATGAACCTTGATTAGAGAGAGGGGATGGTGGTGTGTACAAAGAGCCTTCAAGTCCCAGCTCTGCTACTTGGTTAAATGAAACAACCTCTGAGCCTCTGTCTCCCTCCTCAATTCTCAAATGGATGTGTGAGCTCATCAATTTGGAAACTTCCTCTTCCAGTGCTGCCCATCTGGTGCAATTATATGTCCTTAGAGAAGGTACCCAAAGGCCCTACCTAACCTGCGGGATATTTCCACTATCTCATGGGTTGCTATGAGGATAAAACTGGGAATATGTACATAAAGCACTTATGAGCCATAAGGCACTATATAAATATACTCAGCTACTCAAAAAACTATAATCACTGATTGAAAGTGTTCTTTGTATATGATTTTTAGCAATCAGTCTGACAAAGTTGTAGTTAGGCACAGCAAAAACAAAATGTCTTTGAAAAGCAGTATGCTTTTTGTACAAGACTTTGGAATTTCTCTTAAAACAAATAAATATATATATATACATAAACACACATGCGCACACACAGATGCATACACATGTGCGCACACGCGCACACACACATATATTTTTTAAAGAAGTCCACATTTATTTTGCCTTTTAGGGTATTGCGCTCACACACATATATCCCCCTTACTGCTAGGGCCTTTACTATCAGATTATCTTTTATTTTTCCTGTAGAAAATTTGTTTGTACATAACTGTTAGCATGTTGTTTCCCTAGACTGTGAGCTCCTTGAGAGCTGAAACTGCTTTGCCATAAACAGATTTACAAATGAATGACTGAATAAATAAGAACTTGTTGACTTGACTTTTAAGGACCCCAAGCTCCTCTCTGTACCTAAGGCTCATCTTTTTAATACCAATTTTCTTCTATTCTTCTTGTACGGTTGTGAGATGTGTGAGTGAAAACGAATGTGTCAATGGAGATGTGCATGGAGGTTGCAAAATATTAAAGAAAGGAATTACCAAGAAGCTTAGTAAAACATGCCATTAAAGAAACTATGCTTTAAAAAGATACACTGGTCATATGGTAAGAGATAACTGATAAGACAACCTCAGTGCTCAACTAGTATCATCAAGAAGTCAAGCAAAACCCTAAGCCCCTCCCCCTCAGTAAACCCTGTGTACAACTTACAGAACACATGGACAAGAGTCCTAAAGAAGGGACAGACATTTTAATCTACATCAATTAAAGGAGTGTCCAAATGATGAATTCACATATTCACTGCAACATTTACTTTGCTCTAAGGAAAATTTGCTAGATAATATAACCAGATACTAATCAATCAACAAATATTTATTAAAGCTTACTGAGTGATAGCAAGAGCCATACTCATACTTTGCCAAATCAACCAGCATTAATGTCAGTAAGCTGATGAAAACATCCTACTCAGGTGGCTACATGGCTAAAGGGAACTTTTTCTGTATCTAGTTGTAAAAACTATTTTCAAAGAAATCTTATCTGTTAGCATAGTTGAAAAAAACAATTATGTTATCTACAAATACCTAACAACAAGGATCTGATCTTAATGCTTTGCATACTACAAACACCTGTCTAGAGAAATGTTTGGATAATGTTAATGAAAACTAGTACTTTTTCTAAAAAGTGCACACCATTTTGTTTAAGAACATCAGAGGGTAAAGGGCAAGATTATTGATTGTAGATATAAGCACATTGCCCTTGGACTTCTATGGAAGCTCCATATCAAGAGTTCTCTCACTGCTCCAGAACGGAAAACAAAACAAAGTTTATTAGCTTCAAAGTAAGGTGGGCAGACTAGTTTCCTCAAAAGTACATATTTTAAATTTACATTCTTGGCCTCAGTAATAAATTGCCATAAAGCTGATAAGGAGAGTGTGTGTTGAGAGAAAGCCAATGACCAAAAAAAAAAAAAAGCCACGAAAAAAATGAGTGAAAATCTAACTTCAAAACAAACATAGCCAATAATTCCAGCATTCTACTGAGCACTGGACCTGTAGTCAGAAGAATTAAAATTCTGCCTGGGCAAGTCACTTAAACTTCTATTTGCCTGTTTCCCCATTCATAAAATGGGGATAGCAATAACACCTTGTTCCCAGGATTGTTCTAAGGACAAAGAGATATATTTGCAAAGCACTATGCAAACCTTTAAGTGCTACATAAATCCTAGAACTTTGTTTGGAAGCAAAAATTCAAAATAGTTTTCCAGAAACTTGAGTTCAAATAGTTTTGTGTGGTGTAAGACTGACTCCAAATTCAAATTCCAACAGGGTCAGATATCTTTGTAGCACCAAGTCGACAACCAAATTATCTGCAGTTGAAGCAGGTTTAGTCCTTTAGCATACATATACTCTGTAACTCCGTAAGGAAAAGTCTTAAATCAAAGTTCATACAAGTAATGGTTCTGAGACTGCAGGATGGGCAAACCTCTAAAGGAGAACAATGTTAGTGCCCGCCACTCCGCTATCAATCACATCTATTGCTCTAGAGGTAGCAGAAATATTTCTGCACCTGCTTTAGTATGCTATTAACTGGTTACAGTGGTTTGGCTCTGCCCTCCTCTATCTGGGATGGGAATACCGTCCAAGGAGTTTTCTCGGCAGGAGTAATTTGCCATTTCCTTCTCCAGGGGATGAAGGCAAACAGGGTAAGTGACTTGCCCAGGTTCACACAGCTAATGAATGCATGCCTGAGGTCGGATTTGACTTCAGGTCTTCCCGACTGCAGGCCCGGTGCTCCATCCACTTGGACCCCCAGATGCCCCAACTTTCCCCCTGTGCTGCTTCCCAAACCCTCTGCCCGCAGGTTTCCGCACAGCCCGGCGGGGGTCACTCGCCAGGCTGACCTGCGCACGCTCCACTTCCATTCCCCTTCTCTGTTCCCAAATGGATCACTGCTGGCCTCTCACTGAGCTCACGCTAAACGGGCCGGGCGGCCGCCAGAAAAGAGCGGCGAGAAGAACCAACCGCCCAGAGCTCCGCTGGTAAAAGGGGGGGGGGGGGTCCCCTGGGGCAAGGGGGCCCCCGCGTGCAGGGTCCGGCCGTGACCCGGGACAAACTTTCGTGCTCGACCAAAGACGTGGGAGCGCGAGCCTCTCGGCACCCGGATCGGGGGCTCCGCCCGGCTGGGACCCCGGCCCCGCGCCCCTCCCAGACCGTCGGACCTACGTCCCGCGCCCCCCGACCCCCGGCTCTGCCCGGACGCTCCCCCCCGACCCCGACTTCGAGAGGCGGCAGAGGGCAGGCCCCCTCACCTGCGGGGGCGGCAGCGCGAAGGGGCGGAGGGTGTCGGCTCCGGGCGGGCTCCCCTTCGCCACCAACGACCCCTATGACCCGTGACCTTCTCCCGGACCCGCCAGGCTGCGGCCCCTGTGCCCACAGACCAGGGCTCGGTCCAGCCGACACCATAGAGACGCGCCCGGAAACGGGACAGAACGCCAGCCTCCGTCCCTCCGACTCCACCAGAGAAGCGACTGCGCCCGGAACCGCGCTAGAGCGGCGCCGGCCCTCGGACGGTGGCGCCTAGCGCGAGGACGAGCGCCGTCCCGCAGTCCCTCACCGTGGCCGGCGGAGACGATCGCTCTGGGTCAGGTCTCCGCCCCGAAACCTATCTCTGGAGGCTTTTCCTTCTACTACTTCTAAACCTTTCCACTGGGCTCGGGTTCCGTCAGCCACTTCCGCCCGAATCAAAAATGGCTGCCCGGACCCCTCGCTTCAAGTCGTACGGGAAGGGGGCGGTGCCGCTACCAATCTCCTGCCCTTCGATTGGTCCTGTCGCGAAGGACTGACGCTTTGCCTGCCATGATGGGTTTGGGCAGACATTTGTAGGAGATTCCCGGCTGCGCGAGTTCGGCTCGGCCTGGCCAGGCGGGGCATTCGACAGGTGAGACGGGTCCTGACGTCCCCGCCCCCCTCTTCTCTCTGGTTGTTGGGTAGGTTCTCGGATATTTTCTAGATACTTCTAGATACCAGATAGAGTCAAATAAATAGAATAAGTCACTTTTTAAAGTCCTTGTGGCCCCGGGGCACGTCCGGGGGCCGCGGCCTCGGCGCGGGAAGGTACCTTCGAAGCCCCGTCGGGCCGCCCTGGCTCCAGGGCCTGGGCCGGTGATCCTGGGTCCGTCCGCCCCGCGCCCCCAAGATCCCCAGTGCTGCCCGGCCCTCGGGGGCTTCTTCAGTGCGGGTCCCACTGAATTTTAAAGAAGAGGAAACAGTCCCAGGGAAGACAAGCCGCTTCCCCAGTGGACACCCGGGTGCCCCGGGGAACTTGACTCCCCTCCAGCGCACTTAAACCTGTTTAAACACAAAAGCCTTTTCCAGCAGCGCCGGGACGAGCCCCGCCCCCTCCTCGAGCCCCCAGGGTCCCAGCCCGAGCGCTGCGGGGGGTGCAGTGAGGCTAGCGCCTTCTGAGAAAGAGGAAGGCAAAGAACGTTTGAGATTTGATTCAATTTGAAACGAAATTTAATTTTGGAATTCAGAAATGGTGGGCGGGGCCGAACCAGGATAATCTAACTCCTCCTTTGTGAGCCCTGGCTTGGACGGCAGGATCTGCGGGATCGCACCCCAGATGCCTCGGCTGGCACCCTCGGCCGTGCGCGCCGCCAGGATTCTCCTCCCTTTCCGTCTCAGGTTGGGTCTTGGGCCACTTTCTTTTCTCCGTGCTTGGTGGATGTGCAGCACAACCTGGCTCTGGCAATAAAGATTAACACAACCCACCTTGGTTTCAGATGGCTTAATCATGTGTTGAATGATTTTTTTGGGTGGTAGGTAAGAAGGAATGGGGCTAGATTTATTCATGACTAGTAGAGGTGATCTATTCTTGGTCCCAAACCTTGGATTTTACTTATAGTTCTGTGAACATGCCCTGTGGCTTGTTTTCTCCATCTCCATAAGTATGTCTTCTGTCACTTAGGAATGCACTCCTCCCTTTTCTTCGCCTATCAAAATCCCCTCTCTTCTAAGGCAGTTTCATACAGGGGGCCAAATAACTTCTGTAGGAGATTGTGGGAGAAGGAACAAGAGAAAAAAAAAAGATTCAAGCTCAATATAAAGAAGAAAATTTTGGATTCTGCAAGACAAGATTGAAAGAGCAGGTTCAAATGATCAGAGGGGATTAAGGAGTAAGATTTGCAGAGAAATGAAATGGGAAACGCATTTATTAAGTACTTACTCTGTGCCAGGCACAGCTAAGTGCTGTGCATACAACTAGAACAGCAAGGCAGCCCCAGCTCTCAAAAAGCTCACATTCTATTTAGGAAAGAAAACTAATGAAGAATTCAGCTGCAAGTCAGATAGCAGTGCCTAACAGCGGGGAAGGCACTGGTGAGGACAGCTAGATGTTAAGGAGCAATGGCAAGAGAGCAGGTAAGGTCCACTGGTCCACCATCCCACCAGCTTTGCAGCTGATATTTCTTGCTCATCAAACTGGTGTGAATGTCTATCCTTAGCTAGTGATTTCTGGGAAATAGGAACTGAAACCGAGGATTAGAGGAGACACCTTGGTTATTTCCTACAGGGGCTGAGATTAGGGGCAGAATAATCATCTACCATCTGAGCAAAGGAGGCTAGGGTGGGGAAAGAGAAGAGCTTCGAGAGGCACAGCCTTCAGCCAAGAAAACATGAAAAAATTGGAAGATAAAACAAATTGAAAGGCTTGTTGGAACAGATTTGAAGTTGGTTTAAGGGGAAAGGATGGGTGATGATGACTCTGGAGGTCTTTTAAAAACATATTTTATATCCCCGATTGAACAACAATGAACAAACAAAAAATAAAACATCCTAGATACGTATAGTCCAGCAAAACAAATTCCCTAATAGGCTATGCCTCAAAATATGTCTCAGTTTGATGATTCAGCTGCCTCTTCCCTTGTACTTGTTCCAAAGATCAAAGGAGCATAATTTACAAATTTTAAGATATATTTAGCAAAGACCTGGTAATATATGCCAAATCAGGGGAAACCATATAGGCACTGCTGTCAAGAGTTCTAGTCCTGTGATATATAAATTCCATTCCAAAGCGCCAGACCAACAGAACATCAAAAAGGTGGATAAAACTGATGACATGGACATGTTGACTTTGAAGTTTTACAGATAATTTTTGAGATAGCCTGGATATGTTAATGAACTAACCCTGTGATAAGAGTCTGTTCCCCACAAACCCTATAAATGTAAGCCCTTAAACTCATCCCTCTCCCCGTCCTCTTCTATCTCCATCTGATCCAACTGCCCAGTACTCCCTATTCTTATCCATGGTATTATACTATTTTCTGCCTCTACTCTTCCTCATCCTCTTCCCCATTTTGCCTTCACCATCCATTCCCCCTTGTATCCCTTCCCACCTTTCACTGCTTGTCTCTGTGCCTTATTAAAGTATGTTTGCTACCCCATTTCCCGTTGCCGATCATGGCAAGTATCCAAAGAACTGACCTATTCCCATTACTTAATTTTATAGTTTCATAAGTTATCAACTCAGTGACTAACAAGCTAAAAGAAGGGAAATTAGTAATTTAAAGGTTAAGCTCCCTGAGATACCCACTCTGAATAAGTCTAGAATCTTTTGGGTTGGGGAATGGAGGGGGGCCACAGGCCATTGATTACCTCTATAGCTTTCCTACTGCAAATATAGCTTTAATTAGGATAGAATATAGCAGAACTAGTACCTCCCTCATACACTTCAGTTAAACAGACATTAATTAAATGCCCACTGGGGCACCTAGGTGGTGAAGTGAATAGAGCACCAGCCCTGGAGTCAAGAGGATCTGAGTTCAAATCCAACGTCAGACACTTAACACTCACTAGCTGTGAGACCTTGGGAAAGTCACAACTCCAATTGCCCTGCCGTTCCCCCTCCAAAAAAAAAATTAAATGCTGTAACACCAAGCAAAAGCAACTTCCAGGTTCAGAATCACCAACAAAATAACTCTCCATATATTCAGTAACAAATTAAGGCAAAACATTCACTGAAAAGAGAAAATCAAAATACAGCATAACCCAGTCATTTAGTAAGTTCTCAATTCAATCACAAAGTATAAAGTCAAAGTATTCCACCCCTGGCTAGTACATTCATTTAGTTAAACACAAAGTCTCTCTCCTCAAGTGGAGATTAATTTCCAGTCATAAACAAAGTACATTCATTTGGTCAGTCACCAAGCACAAAAATCAAAGTACTGCACCCCTGGATCACAACTGAATTACAATTATCATCAGTCATCTTCTCAAAGGGGCAATGGAGAGCACAAAGGCCATCTACCCCTAAGCCACAAAAAAGTTACAACAAGCAAGTTCTCAGAAATCTCTGTTCCTGGGTTGACAAAGCTTAACAAAGCCACAATATACATTGCCAGTGTCCTCATTAATTCACTCTCTGCCTGTAGAACAGTCTCAGGAGCCCTGAAAACATCAGCAAGACCCTCCCCCAGGAGTTCTGTAAACATAGAACAAGAAAATCCTCCTTCAGGGCTTCTGAACCAACAGCAAGGTTCCAGGACTGTCTTTCACCAGTGGACAAAACAGGCAAAATAACATCAAAACAGAAAAAAATACTGGAACCACAGTCATGCCTCTTCTAGGCAGCTCTGGGTGGCAGTTCTCAAAAGTCCTGGGCAACTCCAATTGGCCCTCAGCAGTCTGGGTGGCTTCGGCTAGCAGTTCTTTCTCTCTCTCTCTCTCCCTTGCCCTCTCTCTCTTCCTCTCTCTCTCTCTCTCTCTCTCTCTCTCTCTCTCTCTCTCTCTCTCTCTCTCTCTCTCTCTCTCTCTCCCTCTCTCTCTGTCTCCCCTACCCTCTCTCTCTTTCTCTTTCTCTTTAGGATAGGATGCTGTTCCCAAAAGCTCTTCTGGCCTCTCTCTGCTTGGGCCTCTCTATCCATGGCACCAGCTCCTCCTAGTTCAGCCCCCTGTCTTCACATCAAGAAGTATGTCCCACAAGCTCTGGGTTTTAACACTTAACTGAAAACCAAACCAATACAAGGGGGATCTTTACACTCCATTACCATTACAAATGCCCACCATGTAGAAGGCACTATACTAGATGTGTTGGACACTACTCCACCCTTACCTCCCCCAACTGATCAGTGAGCAGGAATTTCAGGCTAGGGTAAATTCTCCATCACCCCTCATCCCCTGCCCCCTTCTAATCACCTGATCTGGATGTCCTAGGCCCCTGCTAATCATCAGTTGATCTCCATATGTCTCCATCCCCTGGCCCCTCCTAATTACCCCATCCTAGGCTTCCTGTCCCTCAGCCTATGATGAAACTTGTGCCAGGGTGAAATTCAAATATACACAGACCAATCACTGATTGTAGTTTTGGCTTATGTAACCATATCAAATCTCTATAAAAAACCCAGCACACGGTCTGCACTACCCACTGTCTGATTTGGGTTAACCAGGTAACCCCAACAGTCCCAAGGTAATAAAACCACTTCCAAATTCTAATCTATTATAATCTCGGGGATCTTCTGTCTCAATCATTTGTGCACTTCAGATGTTTTAGATAGAAAACAAAAGCAAGGATGCCCAGCCACAAGAAGTTTGCATTCTTTTGGAGGAATAAACCAAATCAACTTGAGGATGAAGAGACTACTACCAACTTGGTGAGGAGAGGAAGGTAAAAAAATCAACGGAAGTTTCCTGGAAGAGTCAGGCCTAGAGCTGAACTGAGAAGAAAAGAACTAGGATTGTAAGAGAGCGACTGGGTTCCTTCCAGGCTTGGAGGATGATTTAGGCATGCTTATCTGTAGCAGCAAGCCCCCCAGCATCCCCAGGGGGGCTGCCAACACAGGTTCTCAGATCTGCTTTTGTAAAGGAAAGCAACTCAAAACGGGTTAACAAGCTTACTGTAATCAAACATATATCATAGATCATTTACCTAGTTCAGGGGGAAAAGGTCATCACCCCGAACTTCAGAGTATACAGACAGATCAAGTAGACAGGCTTCCAAACTGTCCAACCATTACATCAATACTAAATCATAGTTACCAGAGAGGGAAGCATCAACATCTGGGTTTTCAAAGGGGGGGGGGGGGGCTCTCAACTGCTGCCCAGAGTCTCATCTGGTCAAATCACACAACAGTTCTCAAAGTGAGACCCAAAGCACAGCCTCCCATCAGGGATTATATAGCCTTCTCCTGGGTCAGAAAATGTAACCACCCTCTGGACCCACTGCCCAATCACACAGCATCAAGGTGTGGTCATTCCTGAAAACCAAGCCTCCTACCACAGGCTCCATGTGACCACATTCAGCCTATTAGGGGGCAGAGTATATTTTCAAATTAAAGAAGGTTCTCAGAGTCACTTAAACCAATCAAAGGGCCTAGGGGCAGGGAAGATCTTCAAATCTGCATTTCCATTACAATATCAGAACAGTGTAACTCAGATTCCACCCAACCCTGGGGCAGTTTTGCCTTCAACTTTTTTTGTTTCTGATGTGACTTTTGAGTGCTGAATCTGATGCCTTCATAACTACTTTAAGACATTAGCTTAAAAAAGCTAAGGTCTCCCACTGTATCTGGGCCATCTCCAGTTGTCCTGATTTATATTTTACCACTGAATCCAGATGGCTCTGGAGGAGAAAGTGAGGTTAGTAAATTTGCATAGTCCTCCCTCACTTAGATCCAATTCACTTGCAAGTCATAGAGTCACCTTCCTAATGTCTTGGTCCACTTCAAAAGGACAAACAACACCAACAAGGGACTTAATTCAGTGGATTATTGAGAACCTAGAGATCTAGGAAAGCAACTGAGAAAGACTTTGAATGCCAGACTACAGTTTCCTGAGTGGCAGACCTATGGAGAAACCAGCTCTTCTCAATTCCTGAGCCTGTAATTCTAGAGACTGCTGAAAAAAGACCTTCCCTATGTGAGATTGTTCTCCTGATTTGAGCTGATGCCTTTTTAAAAACTTCAGCGGAAGAGGTCCTTTATTCTTGTGTATTTCCCGTCATATTCTAATTTGTAGAACTCTAATTTATTTTTGTTTTATTTTTCGGATAAATGTATTTATCTATTATTGGCTTTTGGGGATAATCTTTTGTATAACTCATATTTGGTAGGGTGGGGCTAACCTGGTGGGGGGTGGGCTTACAAACAGGTATTTCTGGCCTAAAACTCCCATCTTGAAGAAAGATCTCCTAGTCTTTGCCTGCCCCTCTCCCTAGTTATAGTATTCTGACAGTACAAGCAAAGTCCTTCTCCAATTCCCTGAAAGGTGGGCCATCAGCCATAGAGGCATCCATTAGTTCCATAAGGATAGATATAGAAGGCACTAGAGATGAATTCAGGGGTTGTGGTAGGCAAAGAGACTAACACCCTGAACTCTGTGAAAAAGGACAGAAAGTGACGTGGTAGCTAATCAGGGCCACAAGAAGTATCTAAACAATGACAGAGATGGAGTATACATCAAAGGACAGGCTACTGGATTAAAAACAATAGTGTGGGGGGAAAGAGCATATGGCTCCTTTTTTCTGCTACAGTGTGTCATGTGACTTGAGGGACACAATGGCCAGGATTGGGAAAGGGGAAGTTTCTAGGAATGAGTATTCTGGAGAAAACAAGAGTATGGAAAGAGTGTGAGGGGAAGAAATGTCTGCTCTGGGGAGGGTAAAGGACCTTGTCTTCAAGATAAGGTCTAGGGAGGGGAGGTCTAAAACAGAGATAAGACTGTGAATAGAAATTGCAGCTTAAGGACTCTACCCATCTTAATGCAGCATTAGTTGTTTTGTTTTGGGTTTTTCAGTTGCAAATGACTAATATGAAACTTAATACCTTTGTAAGTGTGAGAACCTCCTAATTCACCTTCCTGGTTCATCTCTTCTCCCTCCTCAATTATTCCTCCACTTAACTGACAAACTAATTTTCCTAAAGTGCAGGTGTGAACATGTTACTCCTTTACTTAAGCTCCAGTGGCTCCCCATTGCCTCTAGGATCAAACATAAACCTCTCTGCTTAGTTTTTCAAGCCCTTCACAGCCTAGCCCTGATGTACCTTTCCAATCTTATACATTGCTCCCTTTCCTGTACTCCATGATTTTCTTATCTTTCACCTGGGGCACTACATCTCTCATCTCTGCATCTTGCCCAAGCTGATATACTTCTCACTTTTGCTCTTACCTTTTGGAATCTCGTCTAGGAATTTAGAAGCATGGCCAATATGTTATTAAAACGTATGCCTTCTGACTTGGCTGTTTCACTATAAGGCCTATAAACCAAAGAAATCAAAGAAAGGAAAAATATCTAGATGTACAAAAATAATTATACCAATTTTTTTCATGTTAGTCAAAAAATTGGAAACTAAGGAGGTACCATAGTGCTGGGGACTGGTTAAACAAATTGAAGTACATGGATAAAATGAAATATCACAATGCCACAAGAAATGATGAAATGGACAATTTCATAGGAAACTAGGAAGACATTTATGAAATGAAGCAGATAGAAGTGAAAAGAAATAAGAGAACAATCTATACAATGATAACATTATAGAGGAAAAATGACTTTGAAAACCTTAAGAACTCTGATTAACAGTATTAACTCAATGTAAACCGTAAGTTCATCATTTCCTGATAGAGAAGTAATGGACTTCAAATGCAGAAAATGACACATTTTCAGACATGGCTTATATAGGAATTTGTTTTGCCAAGCTATATAGCTATGAATTGAGGTATTTGTTTGAGGGGGTTGTTTTTTAATTTTCTCAGTAAGGGGAGAGGTTAGTAGGAGGGAAAGATTAACTTATAAAACTTGTTACTTGAAAAATAAAAATTATAAAATATTAAACAAACATTAAACAATAAGAATCTCATTTCCTTCCAAACTTTTCTCAAACACCACTTTCTACATGAAGCTTTTCCTGGGCCCTCCAGGTATTCATGCTTTTTCCCCCACCCCCAAATTTACATTGTATTTATTTTTCATATATTTATTTACATACCTTTTCTTTCCTTCCAATCAGAGACCGAAGGAATTGTTTCATTTTTTCTTTTCATCCCAGAGCCTTCTACATAGTGTTTAATAAATGCATGTTTTATAAATTATTATTCTGAACCTAACAAACAAGAAACATGAACATCTCAAGAAAATTCTATGAGAATTAAAATTTTAGTATGTACAGCTTTTTTTAAGTACATACTCATTCAGCATGTTAATTCCAAAATTGTTTCAAATCTGTTACCCACTGAACCTTTTTTCTGATTTCTTCTGTGAATTTTTTTTTTTTGGAGGGCAACTGGGGTTAAGTGACTTGCCCAAGGTCACAGGCTAGTTTTCATGTTAAGTACCTGAGGCCGGACTTGAACTCAGGTCCTTCTGACTCCAGGGCCAGTGCTCTACTCACTACCACATAGCCGCCCCTGTGAATTTTCTTTAAAATTTCATTTATTTTTTTCTTCTCATTTGTTGTTGTGTAATGGTCTCATTTGTTGTTGTGTAATGGTAATGTAATTTGACCCCTTTGTATTGGCAAGTAAGCAGGTACTTAGCACTTAGAAACTGATTAAGCCTCTGTGAAATAAACAGAAGGTATGAATCCCTGTTCCTGAGGTAACAGGAAGGGGTTGGCTGAAACAGGAAGTAACTAATGCTGTGTGTATAAGTCCCAGAGAGGCACAGTCAGAATTTCTTCAGACAAGAATCTGGTGGCAGAAGCTGCTTTGCTGGAGAGGAAATCCAGAACTGAGCCAGAATTTCCTGAGAACTTGTGGTGGTGGATGCCAGGAGTCCAGGAGCCCAGGAGCCCCCTCCCTCCAAGCTGGATAAGGTGATTGTGATTTTTTGAACAAGCTGCAGAAGCCTGAGGAGGCATGATGGGGATGCAGGGACTTTGTTTGTGGCTTGGTTGAGCCTTGAATTCCTGGGGGCAGAAATTGTGAAGGATTTGAAATGGATTGTACCCTGTGCACTTCCTTGTGGAGCAGGACCCACCCAGAGAGCTGGACAAGGAACTCAGAGCTGTCTGTCATTGAATGCAGGTGACAGTCTGGTGAATCCAGGTAGAATCTGGGACCATGTCAGAACTCCTGCACCAAAAGCTCCAAATGAAAATACGAGTGGGTTACAGGCCACAGAGGACCTTAAGAGGATTTTAAAAACCAAATAAGAGAAATGGAGGAAAAATTGGGAAGAGAAATGAGAAGAAAGCAAGAAAAGTATGAAATGAAAGTCAACAGCCTGACTGAGGAAAATAACATCGTAAAAAATAGATTAACTCGGGGCGGAGCCAAGATGGCGGAGTAGAAACAGCTCATCCAAGCCTCTCTGCCCCCAGATTCTCCACAAACTATGTAGAAAAGGACTCTGAAAAACTTCTGGAGCCCCAGCACCCACAGAACGACACAGAGAAGCTAACCTCCCGCTGAGGACAGCCCAGCACCCTGCAGGAAGGACCAACGCAGTGGTCTGGGAGCCGGCAGCGCGCAGAGCGCAGGAGCCTAGCCGAGCCCAGGTCCACGTGAGCCGAGGTTTTAGCCCCAGGGCGGCAGGGCCAGCAGCCGGCTGGAGGAACCCCAGAACACCAGGAACTGTGGAGACTCCAGAATTATCAACATAGACTTGCCTAGGACAAAGTAAGAGGTTAGTGTCCTATGGACTTTGGGACCTGTATTTGGGGAATGCGTCAGCTCCCTCCCCTGGGGGCTAGAAGCCGCTGAGGAGACACGCCATTTTGTAGTTTTCAGAGGCATTTCCGGCTCCCAGCCTACAAATCGTGGGGAGATCCAGCGATCAGTCTTGGGGGGTAATCGCTCTTGCTTTAACCTCCCTGGATCTGGATTGTGATCTAGGTGGAAGTTGTGGGTGGGTTTATAGCTTGCCAGAAACGGAAGTTGCCCCCCACACGTTCGGGACGAAAATTCCTCTATCTGGCCTTAAAGCCATAGTGTGGCAACAAGCCCAAAAGTCAAGCAATTAAGTGGCAACATGCCAAGGCAAAGGAAACAGAAAAATGCAACCCTAGACTCCTATTTTGGGGGCATAGGGCGGGAAAAGGACTGTGAGGTCAGAAGTCCTGCTCCAAAAGCCCCAGGGGAAAACATGAGCTGGTTGCAGGCCATAGAGGACCTTAAGAAGGACTTTA
>WOXC01009631.1:125000-326053 GCA_011680675.1 Gymnobelideus leadbeateri | reverse complement strand
TATAAGCATATGAAGAAATGCTCTAAATCACTATTAATTAGAGAAATGCAAATCAAAACAACTCTGAGATACCACATCCCTCCAGTCAGATTGGCTAAGATGACAAAACAAGAAAGTGACAAATGCTGGAGAGGATGTGGATAAATTGGAACACTAATACATTGCTGGTAGAGCTGTGTAGAGTTGGTAGAGTTCTGGAGAGCAATCTGGAATTATGCCCAAAGGATTATAAATAATTTCATACCCTTTGACCCAGCCATACCACTTCTAGGGTTATATCCCAAAGAGATCATAGAAGTGGGAGGAAGACCCATATGTACAAAAATATTTATAGCAGCCCTTTCTGTGGTTGCAAAGAATTGGAAACTGAAGGGGTGCCCACCAATTGAGGAATGGCTAAACAAGTTGTGGTATATGAATGTAATGGAATATTATTGTGCTATAAGAAATGAAGAGGTGACGGGTTTCATAATTACCTGGAGAGACTTATACAAACTGATGCTGAGCGAGAAGAGTAGAATCAGAAGAAATCTGTATACAATCACAAACATACCATATCTGTGATGACCAACTATGACAGACTGGACTCTTTTCAGCAATGCACTGATATAAGTTAATCCCGAAAGACTCAAGAAAGTGAGAAATGCGCCATCCAGAGATATAACTAGAAAGAACTGAAACTGAATCCTGATGGAAGCAAACTAAATGATCTTGTTCTTTTCATTGTTTGGTTTTATTTCTTCCTTACCATCTTTCATCCCACCTAGTACAATACGCCTTTGTAATTGGAATAATGTCTAATATGAATGCATTTGCAGATCATATACTGGACTATATGCTGTCGTGTGGGGAGGGGGGAGGGAAGTAAAGGGAATTTGAAAATCAAGGAACTATGGAATTGAAACTTGTTAACTGAAACTAAACTAATAAATTAATTAAAAAAAAAAAAGAATAGCACAGGACCTGGCAGCTTCTACACTGAGGGATCGAAGGGCATGGAATATGATATTCCAGAGGGTAAAAGAGCTGGGAATGAACCCAAGGGTCACCTACCCAGCAAAACTGAGTATTTTGTTTCAGGGGGAAATATGGTCATTCAGTGGAATAGAGGACTTTCAAGCACTCTTGAGGAAAAAACCAGAATTGAATAGAAAATTTGACATCCAGAGGCAAGAAGCAGGGGATCCCTGAGAAGGTAATCAGGGAAAAGAAATCAAAAGGAACTTATCAAAGTTGAACTATTTACATTCCTATATGGAAAAACAATAACTGTGATTGAGGAAATCTTTCTCACTATGAAAATAATGGAAGAAGGGTGTATGGTCATGTGAATACATATGTGAATGTGTGTGTATATGGTTACAGTTATATATGGATAGTGGGCATAGGTTGAATTTGTTGGGAAGGGAGGATACTCAAGGGGTGAAGTTGTGAGGTGAGAGAGGAAAGTGGCAGGAAGAGATGGGGAGAGACAGGGTGGGGTAAACTATCTCATGTAGAGGAAGCAGGGGGAAGTAGTTGCAGGGGAGGGGAAAAATAGGAAGGCAAAAAGGCGAAACCACATTCTCATTGAATTTGGTTCAGGGAGAAAATGACATACATACTAGGTGGGACATCTCAACCTACAGCAGAATGGGGGGAAGGGGGAAGAGAGGAGGGATGATGGATGGGAGGGCATCCTTGGGGGGAGGGGAGGTTGGAGGTACCCACTATGGAAGAGGGACAGGATCAAGTGGGGAATGGACCAGGTGGGGAGTGGGATGAGGGGGAGGGAATTATAAACAGCCTTGTACAATATATATATACTATTATAATGTTTTGCATAGCTAGACATGTACAACATATACTGAATTACTTATCTCCCCAGAGGGAATGGGTGACAAGGGAGGAAAGGAATGGATCTGAAATCCAAGGTCTTAAGATAAAATGTTTCAAATATATATAAATACTATTATTAATGCTCTTTTGCTTGTAATTGGGAGATAAGATATGCAGGCATTGGGACACAAAGATTCACCTTCCTCTAATGGAGAGGTCGAAGGGTGTGTGGGAGAGGATGGGGAGAGAGCAGATTGGTGGAAACGATGTCTTGCTGGACTGCTGTTCTGGGAGGGTGGGTAGGGGAAAAACGGGGGCGGGGGGGGAATGATTGTTAACTCAAAATCTGGCAGAAATGAATGATGTAAAACAGAAGTTAATAAAGCATTTGTTTAAATAAAAAAAATGAAAAAAGAAAAGAAAAGAAAAATCAAGGCAACGCAGTGGAAAGAGCCAATGACCCAGCTTTGGAACTTGACTCTTCTACCTGCAAGTGGCTGACCCTCTGGGCCTCAGTTTCCTCATCTGTAAAATGAGAGGTAGGGCCCAGTGGCCTCAGAGATCAGACTTCCTGGCTGGCCAGCTCCCGTCTCCCCCACATGCATCATTGAGATATAGAAGAGCCTTCTGGGAACAGAGTGAAAGTTTCAAATCCAGCCTGTGTGGTTGGTGAGCTGTGTGGCCTCGGGTCAGTGCTTCTCCCTCTCTGGGCCTTCCCTTTCTAATTTCTAACCTGAAGGACTCGAGTTCATTCCAAAAAGCATTTCTTACATGTCTGCTGGGTAAAAGATACTGGGTCTGGCAGGATAATTGTGACCAAAAGAAGCCATGGCTGCCTTGGTGGGGCTAATAATGGGGGAAAGGACATAGACAAGTAATGTGTGTGTGTGCACAGATATAAAGTGAAGGGGGAGACCTACTATGTGTGAGGAACTGGACACACAGGGCAGGGGTGGAGCCAGCAGCCTCTTCTCCCAGGAGGAGTTCAACCTGCTGACCCCACTTGATGGGATCCAGGAAAGATCCTGGAGGAGGAGAGGGATGTGTTGGAGCTGAGCTTTGAGGAAGGGTCACCGTCTGATGCTGTCAAATGGCCACAAACCTTGAAGAGGAAAAAACTGTCTTTTTTTTTTTTATAGCTACAAAGGCTATGGGAGGGAGACAGAGCTCTCAACAAGGCCCAGGAGGAGCCAGGAAAAAGACAGAACAGGGGATGGCAGGGCTGGGAGGGGCCTGAGAACAGGGAAGATCAGAGCTGGGAGGGGCCTGAGAATAGGGAATGTCAGAGCTAGGAGGGACTTGAGAATAGGGAATGTCAGAGCTAGGAGGGGCTTGAGAACAGGGGAGGTCAGAGTTGGGAGGGGCCTGAGAACAGGGGATGGCACAGGGGGGAGGGGCCTGAGAACAGGGGATGGCAGAGCTGGGATGGGCCTGAGAACAAGGGATGGCAGAGCTGGGAGGGGCCTGAGAATGAGGGATGTCAGGGTGGGAGGCCCTTAAAGATTATCCAGTCCAATCCCTCTTTTTATTTACTATGAAACCAAGGCACAGGTACAGTGGGATTCAGCAGAACCAAGACCGCTTGTTTCTCCCTTGGGGAGGGAGCAGAGCAGCTGTCTTCCGGTGGCTTCTGAAGCAGGTGGCATTGCTTGGACTGCTCCTAGCCCTTTCCAAGTACAGAAATTCACCAGCTATATCACTCAAGCCATGTCTTTTTTACCTAGTACCAAAACAGCATCATTCTGGACTCAGCAAACTTCCTGGGCTCCTTTTCCAACCCCAGTGAGCTCCCACAGGAGACAGTCTTTGAACTAGATTTTCCTGTAGTTTTCCTTCAATTAAGTGAAGACGGCACAGCTAGGGTTCCTGGGGCACTGCAATTGGTGCAAAGTTGCAGCTGAGGAACTTGGGAAAGAAACTTCATTTAAAGGGTGGGAAACAAGAAAAGGGTTTTTTCTTTCATCTCTGTGATGGCTGGTGGGCGTAGCCGCATGCTGCAAAATAGGTATTGACAGATACATTTTCAGCTGCATCTTCCTGGAGAATTCCCTTCCCACTTCAAACACTCTACACACTCATTCTGACAGTCTATGAACTTGGTAATTAACTGGCCCAACTCTCTAGTGTGAGGCAGTCGGCTTTGATTGTTGTCAAGCTCTCTTAATTATGAATTCCAAATTGACCAGCTCATAAACTCATTTGAGAAGGGAGGTTAACTGAATTGTGCTACCCTCGATAAGAGTCTAAGGGAGCCCCAGGCTGCGTGTGCGTATGTGTGTGTTTGTGCGTGTGTGTTTCCATGCTCAGTGTGCATGCGTGTGCATGCTATGTGTATGTACTGCACATGCACATATTCTGTGTGTACACACATGGGTGTCCAAAGAGGGGAAGCTCAGAAAGCTCAAAGCAGGCGGAGCCTCCGCCCTGAGCTCCCTGACTTCCTTGATCACTTCACTTCCCATCTCTAAAATGGGGAATCTCCCCAGGGTGCTTGGGAGGGTCCAGTGAGGTCCCATGCTATGGCAGACCCTGGCCTGGCCCCTGCGTCGGGGGCTCCTGGGGCTGGGGGCCCTCCCAGTAATCCCAAGAAGCTCTGCGAGCTCATGAATAAGAACAGCAGCGGCCTTTCCCAGAGGCTCCACCTGCCTGTAAGGTGCTCTGGGGTTTGCCTGCTGGCATCTCGTCTGAACTCAGCTTCCTGACAATCCTCAAAGACACAGGCTTTTATTGCTTCCATTTTACAAAGGAGGGACTTGCCCAGAATCCCACAGCTAATACATTTCTAAGGTTAGATTTGGCCTCAGGTTTTCCCTGACTCCAGGCCCAGAGCTCTACCCACTGTACCATCCATCTCCCTATAAAAATCACAGACAAGATTCTGGTCTGCTTTGGTAGAGTTTCCACACCGAGAGTTCCCCTTACTGCTGAAACCACAGATTGGGTTTAAAAAAAAAACACTGATTAGCAGGGAGTCTGAAAATGAATCTATGCTTTGAATCTGGGGAAGCCATTGTCTCCAAGGCAGGAGGATCCCTAGAGGATCCCTCACTTGGGCCCCTAAACACTTTTAAACATATTTTAGTGACTATTTCGTTATCATTGGTTCCCTTTGTAATTCTTTGCATCATCTTTTAGGTGTCCAAGAGCATGATCTGAGAAGGAGTTGCCCCTGACACAGGGGTCCAAGACACAAACAAAGGGTATGACCCTGGCTCTCCTGGTCTAGAGGGTATCTGCTCCAAACACCTCCTTTCACAGATGGGGAAACAGACTTGGAGACACAAGGCAACCTGACCAAGAGAACACAATCAATCCACAAGCACCTACTGTGTGTCAGGTGTTGTGCTATACTCTGGGGATACAAAGAGAAAAGCGGGACCTTCCCTTTCTTTGGGGGGCTTCCTTCTACCAGTGGTGCTCAGTGAAGAGCCTAGATGCCAAGTCAGGTTTTCCATTCCATTCCATTATCATTCCATTCCATTCTCTCAACTCCCTACAACCCTTAGGGATGGGTCCTTCTCCTGACCTCTTTCCAGCAGCCCCTGGTGCCTAGCCTCCCTCCCAGCATGGGCTGCCCTGGCTCCATAATCATCTTTGTACCCAATAGCCTGTTCTTCCCAACCAGAAAAGCATCCCCCCAGCCAGAGCAGGAGTGATGTCAATCCCACTCTGTGCAATAAACACTTGTTATTCTGGGTAAGACACTGGGGTACAAAGATGATAAAAAAAGACAACCCAAATGGTGCTCAGGGAGCTCATGGTGTGGATGGCCACAACACCTGTATTACTGTTTCTCAATTTTTAAAACTCAGAGTCAGTGAGGAGCAAGATCCTGGGGAAGGATTTCTGTAGTGTCTGATGAGAAGGCTCTCACTATTCCTGTGGTCTGCTGTGAATGAGCTCTCCAGTGGAAGTGCTGAATCACAAGGTCTGCCATGATGATCACCTCTCCCAGTCTAGTAAAGATTCTGACATGCAAGGCTCATCAGCCTCCTGAAATGCTTGGAAAACTCACAAGTGGGCATTTGATATCAGTTTTCCACTAACAAGCAATGTCTTGGGATAACTGGTTTATCTGCCTTGCTTCTGGTTAATCAGATTGGACCAAGACACCTGTAAGGGCATCTGCCACAACCTGAGAGGGGCTGGCGGTCCTACTGATGTGGAAGCTGACACTGGTTTAAGGAGCCCTTCTACTACTATCCACCCTCCCAAAAATGACCCTCAGGAAGGGAGGGAGGAAGTAGTCTTGGAAACAGAAGCAGGAGATAAGGTACTGGGGGCAGAGAGATGGGATAACTAACTTGTGGTAGAGGGCAAAAGTCCAAGTAAAAAACTTGTGTTCAAATCTCCACTCCAAGACACAGACAAGGAACTACATGGTATGTTTGTGACACACAGACACACTCTGCTCTGTGATCTCAGGCAAATCCTTTCTCACTGACTTTGAGCATCTTCTTCTGTTTACCCTGAATTCCCTGGTTAAAATTCCTTTATGTTTCTTCTATCCATTAAAGTCTGTGATGACCTATGCAGTTCCAGACATCCACCACTGTTCTCCCTGGGATGGAGGGTGGGCTCGTGACCCTGAGTGACAGAGAGACGGCAGAACCACTTACATAGCATTTGGCTTCTGATTTCTTTAGTAAAGAAAATGATCTTCAGGGTAAGAAGGAGAAAATTAACCAAATACAAATGAGAAAAATAGGCGGAGAAAAGCAGCTGTTTTCAATTAGGCCAAGACAAAGATAAGGAGATACAAAGGAATGAGACCAGCTGAGTCAAAGACTCCCAGTAAAAGAGAAACTTTGGACCAAAAGACTATCCCAGCCAACATGTTGCTGGTGTGATGATGATGGCGGTGGTGATAATGGAGAAGTCATAAATGTTGATGTATGCAGCATTATTTTTATGAGGTTTGCATGCTAATAAAATTCTATACATTTTTCTATGAACAATCAAAAAAATGGGCCCAAACAAGACAGACCTGAGCACACTAGAGAAGATCATTAAAGGGATGGTTTGTGAACATTTCAGAAGGGAAGCAGTGACCACTAGTAACCTGCATGGGTTCACTAAAAGCAAGTCATATTAAACTAACCTCATTTCCTTTATGATTGGGTTATCAGACTGGCAGAACAGGGGAATGTGGAGATTCAGTAAATATACCTTCATCTCCACAAGGTACTTAGTTTTTCAGGATTCTCCTTGCAGACACAATGGAGATCCAATGTGCCACATAGGAAGTGAGAGTTGTGCTGGGTAGATTCATCATTGTTTGAATAATGGAATGTGATCAGTTCAATTCAATTCCATCCAATAAGCTTTTATCAGTACCTGTGTGCCAGGCACATCCATAGACAAAAACAAAGTAGGATCTCTCTCTCAAGAAACTTATATTCTCTGGGAGGGAAACGTACAAAGACAAGACTGATACTGCAGAGTGGAGAATGAGAGCCCTCCAAATTTATGGAATTGATCAGCCTTCATGGGTAGAAGTCAAGCCCAAGGGGAGCTCCAATGAAGGACCTTGGAACTACCCAGTCAGTATTTCTACTAAGTTGGCTAACCAGAGAGATCTGGAGGTCTACTGGGGACAGCATTAACTAGATTAATTAAACCGGTGACTGATGCCTGAAATGTTGAAGGTTCATGCCCAATAGAGTCACAGCTGGCATGAGATAATGCATGGGAAAACACACTGAGTCTTGGGATCAGAGATCCTGGATTTGAATCCCCTGACACCAACAAGCTGTGGGACCCTGTCCCTCAACTTTCTGGGCCTCAGTTTCCTCCTATATAAAAAAGTGGCTTGGATGAGATGCCTTTGAAGCTGCTTTCTAGGAGCTTGGTATCTGATACTATTATTATGTGCTTATCAACTTTGCATGTGACACAATAATATGGATAACTTGAGGGCAAGAACTTTCCGCCTAACAACCCTGGGAGATAGGCAGCATTATTTTCCTGCAGAAAACTGAGGCTGTTGAAAGGTGATGTATGTGATCTGCCCATGGTCACATATGTGGTATTTGTTGGTGCAAGTCTCAGACTCAAAGGAGGGGCACCTCACCACATTGATAACTACCACATTAACTAACAGTCAGAATCCAAAAAGATTGAGTGAGGCTCAAGTGATATAAGTTGAAACTAAAACAATTAAATTCAACAGAAAGAAATAGAAATGTAGAGTCCTGTAGCTAGGCTCCCCAAAAATCTGCTGCTTTTAGTACAGGATGGAGGAAGTGAAGGCAGATGAGAGTCTGTGTGAATCCAAACCAAAGGGCTCTTTTAGAGTGCAGATTCCAGATTGGCCAACAGGGTTTTCATGGCAGTAAAGAATTCCCACTCCTCTGGGTTCCCAAAGGCAAAACCACAGCACAGGGTGGAAGCTACAAGATTTTGATTCAATAGAAGGAAGAATTTCTAGAAAATCAGAACCACCCAGTCATAGGACAGGGTAACTTGGAGAAATGTTGGGAAGGCTCAAAGGAAGCCACTGAGGGAATACCTGAATTAGGGAGCCAGTTGGGCCCTTATCCCCACTGAGGCCTTCCAGCTCAGAGATTCTAGGATTCTCTGAAATGTCACCATACCAGACAATAAAAATGCAGTCATTATTTTCTTTAAGAAGAAAAGAAGCCTTATTATCTGTAGGCCTGTGAAAAACAGCCATGCCCTTTTCAAGGTCAGAGGGGATGCAAATAATTAATATTGATGTGGCTGAAAATGTTAAAAGTGGGGGGGTGGGGGGGGAGGAAGAGGTCACATGTAACCAATTAAACCCTGGCTCCTGCTCCCCACCCACCAAAGCCCAGTCGCTCCTCATTCCACTTGGCCAATTAATTTCTCTCTGATTCTCTGCTGTCCCACAGCCTGAGCTTCCTGTAGTCTTAAAATGAGAAAAACTCAAGATTGTGACACACATAACTCCCCCCACTCCCGTGGTACAAATGTCAGAGAGGAGGAAACAAGCCATTTCCAGCCCCAGCACCCACCTCCTGGGAAAAGGCTGGGGCACGTTGCTCCCCAACCAGCCTGCCTGGGAATGAATGCTATGGAGGGAAAAGATCAAAGGCGGTGAGAATCCAAATGAGGCTCAGCAGGTTGTGAGATCTCAGAATGAATTTCAAAAGAGAAATATTGTATAGCCATCAACTAATTATACCCAATCACAGGACTTTGTGGGTATATCTAAGGGGTGCCAAAATGTGACAGTGCAAAAGAGAAATCCACCATTGGGATCAGGGGGGAGGGGTAGCCCTACAAGGAGGCAGAATAGCAGGCTGGAATCTCAGAATTAGTAGGGACCTCATGGATTAGTCATTATAACCTCCCATGACATACAGGAATCACCTTGAACATATGTGGAAGACAGTCATCCAGATTCTGACTGGACATTTCCAGGGATGAGGAACTCACTACCTTACTAAGAGTTGGGTGGGGGTTATGAAAGGAAAGGAGAGAGAGAAAAACCCCTATATGAATGTATTCCACTCTTCCCACTCCTGGGAAGAGTGAAACCAGCCGATAGACAACTGGGGAGCAAGACTTACTGGAAAGGATTGGTGAGAGAAGATTAAAGCCTCTGTGGGGGCCCCAAAATGGGACAGAGGACCACAGGAGGAGGACACTGGAGCCACATACCTCCTTCATAGTTTCCCATGAGGCAGATGATGTAGTCAGTCTTGCCACCAGGTTCTGGAGGGTATCAATGACCTGCCTAGAATGTGGGGCTCAGAACTGAACACTACCCTCTAGCCAGGAGGTACCATATAACATTTTTCATGTTCTGCAAGTTATCCCTGTCTTAATAAAGCTTCTGTAGGACCAGCTGCCCTATCTCTTCAGCTCCTCTCTTCTATAAAAGATAATGGCACCTTCAGAGTCAATACTAGGCCTTTTCTGTGTGTCTACCTTGAATTCAGCTGGATGACCCATCAAATGCCCAAACTCAACATATCCAAAGCCAAGCTCATCACCTTCTCCCACTTAGTCCAATTCAATGACAGAGTCAGAGACCATGGATTTGAGCTCTGCTTCTTGTGATCTGAGCTAAATAAATCCCCCTTTTTTGGCATCTCTTTCCTCATTTGTAAAATGACCAGATTGGACTCAATCACCTCTAAAGTTCCTTTCAGGTCTAAATGGATGATTCCCAAATTGGAACACTAATGCATTATTGATAGAATTATGAACTGATCCAACCATTCTGGAGAGAAATCGGGAACTATGCTCAAAGGACAACCAAACTGTGCATACTTTGATCCAGCAATACCACTACTAGGTCTGTATCCCAAAGAGATCATTGAAAAGGGAAAAGGACCCACACATAGAAAAATATTTCTAGAAGTTCTTTTTGTGGCGGAAAAAAATTAGCAATTGAGGGAATGACCATCAATTGGGGAATGGCTGGACAAGGTGAGGTAAATAATTGTGATGGAATACTATTGTGCTATAAGAAATGATGAGTAGGAGCATTCCAGAAAAACCTAGAAAGACTTAGGTGAACTGATAGTGAGTGAAGTGAGCAGAACCAGCAGAATATTGTACACAAAAACAGCAACATTGTGCTACAATCAACTATGATAAACTTCACTCTTCTTAGCAATACAATCATCTAAGACAATTCCAAAAGACTCATGACAGAAAATGCAATCTACATCCAGAACAAAACTATCTGGCAAGATGATTTAAAAATATTTAACACTTTGGAGTCTGAATACAGATCAAAGTGGACTATTTTCTCCTCTTTTTATTTTTTGGTTTTTTTTTCCTTTCTCATAGTTTTTTCCTTTTGTTCCGATTCTTTTTTTCACAACATGACTAATGTGAAAATGTCTAATATGTATGTGTATAATGCCCCCTGCCAAAAAGAAAATAACGGACAATCCCATAAACCCATCCTTCTACCAGTCAAACCAACAAAAGACTCATTAAGTACTTCCTATAAGCAAAGCTGAGACACTGGGGATTTAAAAACAGGACAGGAGAGGACAGGAAAGGAGAAGAGAGGAGAGGAGAGAGGAGGGGAGGGGAGGGGAAGGGAGGGGAGGAGAGGAGAGGAGAGGGGAGGAGAGGGGAGGAGAGGAGGGGAGGGGAGGGGAGGGGAGGGGAGGGGAGGGGAGGGGGGAGGGAAGGAGAAGGGAAGGGAGGGGAGAGGAGGGGAGGGGAGAGGGGAGGGGAGAGGAGGAAAAGAAAATCAGCCTCTGTTCATTCTTCTTTAAATAAGCTCTTCTCTAATTTCTGTTGATACCACTACTGTCCTCCCAGTCCCCCAAGGAATGAAAGACCAGTTACCCCAGACTGTCCCTCCCAGTTGCCACACTCACATCCTATTACCAATCTTGTCTACCCTCCCTCTCTAGCTTTTCTCTCTGCCCTCTTTGACTGTCCACTCTGAACCAATATCCTAATGCACTGCCCTACTATCTCTCCTCAAACTATTAAGACCTCCCATTTCTACCATCAGGTTTTCAAGATGCTTCCAACAAAGCTGCCCTGGAAGGTAAATGCTATGTTTCCTATTTTACAGATAAGGAAACTGAGGCTTGGAGAGGCCTTTCTCAGGGTCACACATCCAACCTCATTATTGTTCACCCTGCTTCCAGTCTCTCTCCTCTCTAGGCCAGCATTTGCCCTCTGTACTTAACTCTTCAGGCTTTATGCCCTAATGAAATCAAGGGAAATCACGATGTGCATCAGGCAGTCTAAAGAAGGGAGTGGGGAACAACAGAAAGAAAGAATAAGATTCTGAGTCAAAGAGCTTGGGTTCACACGTTGCCTCAGCCACTTCTTTCCTCAGTGACCCTTTGGGGCAATCCATTTGCCCACCCAGGCTCCATTTCCTCACCTCTAATAGGAGATGGCTAGTCTAGAACAGGGCTTCTTCTCTACGTCCCTTTGGCATCCCTTCAGCAGGCTCACTAGGCCTACAGATGCCCTCTCAGAGTCCTGCTTCTAAATACATGTAAGAAAGTGCACAGGACTGCAAATAAAATGATGATTAAAAGATATTAATGATGATTAAAAATATTTAACATGCTCAAGTTCACAGACCCCAGGAGAAGAACCCCTGAAGAAGGTGCCCAGGATCTCTTCCAGTTCTAAAGCCTCTGGGGAGATGCAGGCACTGTCTCTGTCAACGCATTTCCCAGACCAGACACATCCCTGCTATCTGTAGGCAGACTGTCACTCTGCTGGCTACAGAGGCAACCTTCACTCAGCCAGGTCTCCCCATCAGATCTGACTCTAATAACAGATTACAAAGGAAGTGACTTCAAGGCTTCACTCTCATTCCAAACCTATGCCTCAGAGAAGCATCCTTCCCCCAAATAATTTCCCAGCGGGCTTGAGTCAGAATGTTCTTTCCTTCTAAGTAAAATAAACAGGGCTAGAATTATTGGGCTTTTCTATCTGCTGTCCACTAACCCTTAGAGCTCCTGGGTTTTTATAAAACTAAGATTTATAGGAGCTCTTCTCCCCAGTGCAAAGTCCCCTGATAATGTTAATAGATGGCTGGTTTCTCCAATAAATCCCTCTGGGAGTGGAGAGAAATATCTATTTCATATGAGTTCTCCAGGACTAAATCCACATTCCAAATGGCAGAGAATTCTGAGGCCCAAAGACTCCACACTCCGGATTTAAAGGCATTTTCCTAAATCCAAACATAGTCTCTGGCCCACAGTCCCTGGGGCTGAAAGGATGAGGACAACCTCACATGAATGTGGGTGGAGGGCCAACTGTCCAGAGAAGAGACAATTAGGTGGAAGAACATGTACAGGCTGAGGGTCAGGCACCCTGGTCCTAGTCTCAATGTTTATCAGTCAAGTGAAGTTAGGTAAATCATTCCTCAGTTTCCTCATTGAAAAAATAACAATTATGACAAGAAGCAGCCGACTTCATAAAGTTCCTTTTCTTTTGCAAGGTGCTTCACATATTTAATCTGATCATAGAAATAGTGGGTCTAAGGCCTCTCCTGGCTCTGACATTTCATTTCTAAGGTTTCTTTCTCTGTAAAACAAGAGGGCAGATTTTTATGAGAGCAAAGAGCTAGATCCAAAGTGGGTAGCCTTCAATTACAGCATGACTCAAAGAATAGGTGCAAAAGAAAATATTACTATACAACAAAAAGAAATGATGAATCCCAGGCATTCTGGAGAACAGTCTGGAACTGTGCCCCAGAAGGCAGCAAGCTGACCCTAGGACTATCTCCCAAAGAGATCAAGAACTGAGGAAAAGGACTCAGAAAATATTTCTAACAGATCTGTCTATGGTAGTAAAGAGCTGGAAATACAGGATGCCTATCAATGGGGAATGGGGGAAACACTTACCATATGTGAATAATGACAGACTATTGGGCTTTAAGAAGGAAAGGGTTTCAGAGAAACTTGAGAAAATGTATGAATTGATGCAAAGGGAAGTCAGTTGTAACCACCAACATTGTAAACAAAAATGACTTTGAAAGACTTGGGAATTCTGATGGACTGAGGACTAACTACCATTCTAAAGGACTCGAGATTAAACATAATGCCCCCCTCTAGACCGAGGGATCTTGGCTCAGGGAAGAAGGAGCTATGTGTTGGTTTGTCATCACTTGTTTTTCAGACACTGCCAACTCAGGAATTCATTTTGCTTGGCTGCTGATAGACTTTTGTTGGGGGGTTTTCAATGGTGGGGGTGAGGAGGGAGGAGGGAGAGAAAATAAATACCTGTTAATTTTTTTTTAAAGTAATTTTTTAAATGAGGAATTCAGAGAAGCATCCAGTGTCTTGTCTCCTCCTTTAGACTGCAAGCTCCTTGAGGACAGAACAGACTATCTTTTGCCTTTCTTTGTTATCTCTAGTGCTTAGCACAATGCTTGGCACATAAAAGGTGCTCAGGAAATGTTTACTAACTGGTTATTGTAGGAAGGCCTGTGAAGCAATAAAAGCAGAAGCAGGAGAGTAAGACCAGCCTTGACTACAATAATACAAACAAAATGGATACCAAAGGGAGCCCACAAAGACCCACCTGATCCTGAAGAATGAATGAAACATGCCTGCCCTGGCCTTACCATCCAGTATTATGATCCCATGATCATAGGCTGCTAAGCAGAGAGATCTGGGACTATGAGGGCAGAATGGTTTCTATACTCTGAGGCAGGATCTCTGCAGCAATTGGTTTTCTTAACTCTTTTTTGGCCAATTCAGTGCTGGGCAAAGTGTAGACATGGAAGAGGACTGTGTCTGGAAATGATTGTTTCCTAAGAATAAGAAGCATCAATACAACTTTGGGAAACAATGACAGGGCTGTGATTATCCAGGAGCTCTAAGGTCCCTTCCCACTCTGCCTATCTGAATCTGAATCTCTGATCTGAATCTCCCAGGATTCCCACCCCCAGCCCTAGCTGCAGCCCTCATTACCTCACACCTGGATTGATCTCCCTGGCTGAAATCTCTCTCCCCAGAGATTCCCAAGTATATTTTTCTGCCTCCCTTGTGGCCCTTCCCATCTTTAGCCTTAGATCTGAGTTATGTCCACACTCCTCTGCTATACTGGGGGCTCAAGGAGAGGACTGCTGAGCCATTTTCTGTCTTTGCCTCCCCTCCCTCAAAGTGCTGTGAATATGGTGGTCACAGGAGCTGAGTTTTATAAAAAGCATCTTCACACACATCATCTGGCCCTGTTAGGAAGGAAGGCCCAACAGGTTATTGTCCCCATTCCACATTCAAGGAAACGTGAGTTTAGGTCACCCAGTCAGTAAGCAGCAGAGCCAGGACTCAAACCTAGGCCTCCCAGCCCCACATCTGGGTTCCTTCCACCCCACTGGGCCTCCCAACGGATCCCAACAATTCAGCTGGTTGGCATCTTCAGCCTAGGCAGATGGCATTTGCTCATTAGGACATATAGCACATCTGTGTGTTCAGAAACATGAGATCTTAAATAGGTCTACATACTCTGAAACATCTGGAATGGGTGAGAAAGAGGATGGAACATCAGCTTCTGGCAGCGTACCCTCCCATGTTCCCCAGCAATTTTTAACATAAAGCCAAGAAGGAAAACAATTAACTACTTCCCCTAGACCTAGCACCCATCTTTCCAGAGCCATTCCCTTGCCCTACAGCCTGCCTTCAGCTCTCCTTCCTCAGGTGCAGAGGGTAAGCAAGGAATCAAAACTCAGGTCATTTCCAGACCACCCCCACCCCCAGGAAAGTGTACCCCCACCCTCTTGGGGGCCCCTTCTCTGCCTTCCCATTCCTCATCTGTAGGATGACCTTTAGAATTACCTCCAGATCTCAGCCTCTAACCAGGACTGTTGAAGTGGGTCCATTCCTTTTCCTTGGACCATTTTGAAGATTAGAAAGCTCATCCTTACAATGAATCAACATCTGAGCAAAAATGAGTAGTAGGTTGTCTTCTCTTCCTATTTAAAGTTCCCAGACCTTTGACTTAAGGCCTCAGAGAAGGGATGCCCAGCTAGACCAGGAAGTACATCAGGAGAGGGCAGGGCTGGGAGTCCAGACCTTCTTCCATTTGCAATGTGACATTGGACAAGGTGCCACTTGACCGAACCGAACCAAGTTCCCTCATCTTTAAGATGAGAGGGTCAGACAAAATGGCCCCCAAGTTTCCTCCCACTTCTTGGATTCCCTGCTCTTGCCCCTCCCTGGTCTGGTCTTCTCCTTCCCAAGGTCCCCTCTCAGTTTCATGAGCTGCAATCCCTAACGTGTATACAACTCTTGAGGGCTTGCAAAGCGTTCATATCTGTTGTTTCATCTGACCCTGACTGCATCTCTAATTCTAATCCAGGCTTTCGAAAAAGGGTGCAGAAATGTGTCACATGATTGCTGAGGCTCATAGCCCCTGCCACCCTCCTAAGCCCAGCCAGGCTTCGTTCCTCCAGCTCCTACTGCCCACTGTCTGAGCAGACCCCTCCCATGGGGTCCCTTCACACCCTCACATTCCTCTGCTTCCACTGCAGGCATCCACATTGCTGCTGATAAGGTGGGCTAGTGACCCCAGAGCTAGGGGCCAGAAAAACCAAGCAAGGCCATCAGGCCACCTGAGGGCCAAGGGGGCTCTGCCCATGTGGTCCAGCCCTGGGGTGATAGTGACAGCCCCCCTTGACCAGAGGAAACAAAACTCAGAGTGGCTCTTTGGATTTTCAGCTGGGATTTTGTCCCTCCTCATCCAGCCCCATCTTGTAGCAATTACCAGTAACCTGCTTTCCCTCCCAACCATCCTCCCTCAAGCTTTGCTGAGAAGGTGCATGGAAACTGAGGACAATTCCTGCAATGGGGGTGAGGGTTCCTCACCCCTTGGTGACCCCTCATCTTCCCAAAGACATAGAATGGATCAGAGGTGGACAGTCACAGCCCCTCCCCCAGATGCTTCCTTGCCTCTATGCTATATCTTGGACATATCTGTGATTGTGGAGTGTTTGTCCTGAAATATAAGAGGAAGCCACATAGAGGCTGCCTGTCATGGAGGAGTTGTTGCTACTCAAGGTCTGCAAGGCAGACACTAGAGGCATCATTATCCCCATTACACAGATGAAGTGCAGAGACAGAAGGGTCTTGCCTCGGGTCACACAGGTAGTATCAGAAGTGGAATTTGAATCCAGTCCCACTTAACCTCCCCCCCATGCTCTATCCACTAAACCATCCTGGCCCTCAGGAGAAAATGCTGCTAGAAAGGCACCTTTAGACTTTAAACTGTGTGCTCCCCAGGCAAAGATCATTCATCAGTCCAAGAGAAAACAGTCCCCTTCTACAAATGGGGACCTTGCCTTCCTCCAAGGCCCAGCTCAGATTCCAGATACTCCATGAAGCCTGCCTGGATTCCATTGGCTGAAGGGGATCTTGTTCATCAAATCTTCCTGGAACATGTTGTTCCTCCCTCTCTCTTTCTCTTCCAATTCCCTTACCTTGCCCCCACCCCCCATCAACCTCCATACTCAACAAGAATCATGCTTCTAGGCACATGCATCAGATCAGCTTTAGGAAGACACTTTTTTTCCCATTTAGTCTCCCTAGGATCAATCACAATTGTGAGGGGTTAATAATTCTCAGTGGAGTGGGATGGAGAACGATTCCATCATTTTTCAGTATTTTCCCCACTGGGGCAACAAGAAGAGCTTTGGGGAGAGCAGCAGGCCCCGTCATTTTCTGGCCCAGAGTAGAGGTACCAATGGACAGTCCAAAGGCTGCATCCCACCCATGGCTCTCTTCAGCATGGCCCAAACCAGACTAAAAGGTAAGCAATGAACCAAAATACAATAAACATAGGCAATGTCACATCTTAAAACTAGCGGCCCCTTCTTCCATATGAGTTTGATATCTCTGTTCCAGAGAGCTCCCAAGTCAAGACATCCTCTCTCCTAGGACAGGGCAGCACCTTCCTGCAAGTTATGGTATTATTTCCTATGCTATAGATACTAAAAGTACCCATTCCTGTAAGCATTGATTGCTCCTTACCCACACCCTCATCTTGCCCTGAATCACCAGTTAGCAGATTTGGCCCCTATTCCACTATAGAACATCCTATAGAAACTAACTTCACCCCCTTCAGATCACAAGTACCCTAAGGAATCTGGCCTGTTCTGTAGCTTATCAATAAATTTTGGCAACTTGACTTAAAGACTGCTTGAGTTCGTGAATTCATTCCAGATGAGCCTGTCCTGGACTTGCCTTTGACGGCTCCTGAAGCTCTGGAACCCACCATCCCCACCATATCCATCCAGCTTCCCATGGATCCTGATGGAACAAAAGACTATTTATTCCTTTTATTTACACCGTTAGGTTGTCCAAACACAGTGTTTGGCACATAGTACATGTTCAACGAATGCTTGTTTGCTGACCGACTAAAATAGGAAGGCCCAGTGTGAGATTGCAGAGGGAGGAGGGGAGGGGTATTTATTAAGTAGGTATTGTGTTCCAGTCACTGTTTCAAGGGCTTCACAAATACCATCTCATTTGACCCTGATAATACCCTGGAAGGTAGATGTTGTCATTACCCCCACTTACAGATGAGGAAACTAAGGCAGATGGAGATTAAGTGACTTGCCCGGGATCATTCAGCTGGTTAGTGTCTGAGGCTGGATTTGAGCTGAGGTCTTCCTGACTTCAAGGCCAGTGCTCTATCCACTGGGCCACTCAGCTGCCTCAAGTTAGAGATGTAGGGAGAAGAGCAGGTCCTGCACAGGACCAAGTTTCCTCTTAAATGACCCATTCTGTGTTCTTCTTTATTCCCACCCACAGTGGCACCCCCCAAATCACCAAGCATCTGGCCAGCAGAAGCCACAGGCCAGGTATGAGTGGAGGGTCCCCTCCAGCTCTGGGGGCCTCATGTTTCAGGCAGGGCTTGGACCAGATGCCCTCTATGGTTACTTCCAACCCTCAGGTCCTGTGAATCCACCATGCCCTGATCTCTTGATGCCCTCACATTTAAACTATGATTCTGGGGGTCTACAGCTCAGGATGAACATCTCTACTGATACCATCCTTGCCAACTCCCCTCTACTACCCACTAGACTTGACCTCTCTAAGGTGTCTCCTGACTAGCTCACACCCATGATAACCTTGGGGTTTGGTTTGGTTTTTCTCATTGTATCCATCTGTTAGGATACAATGGCCAAAAATTAAAAATAAAAAACCTGTCTCTAGTAAGAGCAGGCTGAAGGTTTTTTTTCCCATAGTTCAGACTATCAGTGCCCTCACCTAGCTAATGTTCCTAAATAAAATCCAGGATAATAATATTGAGAAGTCATTTTGAACTCATTTCCCCTTCCTAGCAAAATCTGCATCATTGTCCCAAGCCTCTGACATAGTGAGGGTGAGAAGGTTCCCTTACATGCCAGATGATTCTTAATAGCCAGTCTTCATTTCCTTCAAACCCTTCAGGGCTGCCTTCAAAAACCTACAAGACGTGGCATGAACCTGCAGCACAACAGCTCACTAAGTTTCCCAGGATCCTCTTGGTCTTCTTTGCTAGGCTATAGTAGAAAGGCATAACAGAGAGAAGAGGTGGGGTGGTTGCCAGGCCAAACTCCTGCCTTTCCCAAAGCACTCTGCCTGGCAAAGCTAACCCCATGAGAGTCTGTATCCACCATGTCATGCAGACTCCCCAAGTCCAGGCTGCCCACTGCCCCAAACTGGGCCTCCTCTCAAGGCTGCACAGGGGGAGGGCAGAGCTGGCTTCCTCCTCTGCTGCAGCTTAGCTGAGGGGCACAGAGGTAAGGAAAGTGGGGGGTGGCAGGGAGGGGAGCAGGGGAAAAGATTGTGTTCACATAAAACCCCAGTTGGAGACAGAAAAATACAAGTACCACATAAAGTCTGGAAGAAAAGTTCCCTAGAGAGATGAACTTGACAATTGGATATATATCTTTCCGTATTTTAAACCTATTCACTTTATGAAAAAGTATCAGCCAGACCTTGCTGATTCTTCTCCCACAGCCACCACCAAGCTCCAGACCCAAATCACCTCTCAGCAAGACTCTTGCAGCAGCCTCCTAATTGGTCTCTCTGCCCCCAATCACCCCCCTCCAATTTCCACATCCTCCCCATGGGACCAAATTCATCTTCTTAACAGCACTCCCATCACCTCACTGCCCTTCTCAAAGCTAATCACTGATTGCATTTCTGAAGGTTTTAAAGTTTATGATGTGATTTCCTCTCCTGAACCCTGGCTCCCCTCATCTCCAACCTCCTATCACTTGCCAAGTCCTGTCAATTCAGCATAGACAATCTCTCTGGTATCCGTAGATACAGAAATTGTTTCTTCTTCCTAATCCCATAACTCATCATGAAACAGCCAAGGCTGCCTTGCTTTCCAGATAAAATGTCTGCTCCGAAGACTGCCCCCCAAATCTCAAGCCTTATATGACCCACTCAGGACAATTCCCTGAAAAATTTCTGTCTTTCAACCTCTCTATTCCCCACCTTCAGTTTGCTTGATGGACTGACTATGCCTTAATACCATTTAATCAACTTTCCTTCTCAAGGAGATAGCTTTGATCCGGGAGCTAATTGTATTGACATTAACCTGTTTTAACAGGTCTAAAGTGTCAATAAATCATTTTTTAGTATCTCTACTTTCCACAGTACTTGGTTAACATATCCCACTTGCACTGACAAATCATGTGAAAAATCATTGCTTTTCTATAATATACTTTGTCTTTTTCAGTCCTTTCTTCCCCCACAGTATTTCAAGACATTCGGAATACTGGTTTAGAGGAGGATAAAAGGGAATGGCTTATCCGGCTCTTTCAGCCACAACCCTCCATCTTCTGGAAGAGCTGAGTTTCTATGGGCTGGTGCTCATCTGTGGTCGTTTCTATGCGTGTCTCTGATCCTCCAATGGCTCCCTTTGGGCTCCAGGAGTCCAAATTCCTGAGCCTGGCATGCCCCCAGCCCATCCCCAACCTACTTTTGTAGCCTCACTTCCCCTCCCACACTTTCTCCTTCTGGATAATCAGGACTCCTGACTATTCCCCACACCTTCCCATCATCAGACCTTTGATCATATCATTCTTCAGGTCCCAAAGGTTCTTCCTATTTCTGCCTCCTGAAATCCTAGACATTCTTGAAGACAACTCAGATATCACCTACTTTGAGAAATCATCCTTAATTCTGTTGAGTAGACAATGTCTTCCCTTCCTCACACTCCCCAAGGTCAATTGTCCTCTTTCCATGGGTCTTCTCATCTGCCAAGTGTGGATGGTTGTTATCTGTGGCCATGCATGACTATATGTGTACAAATGTGTACACCTGCATACGTGCATGTTTGTGAATGTATGTGACGTCTCACTAGGCTCTGGCTGTGCCCTATGGGAGAAGGCAGGACCTTTGCTTATCTTTGTCTTACTTTGAGTGCACTAATTCAATTAATGAATTGAACTGAATTCTAAATTCTTCTCTATTTCCAAGACATGTAGCCAGGAAGGTAGGTAGGTAGGTGACAAGGAGGTGGGGAGAGATCATATATCAGACTGAAGATTTGGGGGCTTTGTTCACCAACCAAAGGAGAAACCAATGAAGAATTTTGAATAATGGAGAGATGTGGTCAGAGATGGGCCTAGAAAAGACTGCAAATGAAAACTATCTAAGAGAGACCCTGATTTTTTAGAAGTTGGAAAGTTATGGCAGAAAGAGGGAAACGAAAACATCTGGTCACCACTGGCTCTTACATGCTGGCTTGTATAGGTGTGTTTACAGAAAGCAACAGCATCCCTTAGCCACTAAGTTAAACCCAGTCAGCCTTTCCACCAGCCACTCACAACTAAAAACAACAATAATTTCTAGTTCCCTTTCTGGTTCCCCATTAGTGGTCTCCTCCAATGACACATTCTAGTGGCATTGTGTCCATCAATGATAAATTCCGTCTATCTGCATTTCTGATTGTCCAGGTGTCCCATAGGTCATTGATACCACTGTAGCATCAAGACCACTCAAAGTTCTCAAAAGTTCAGCCTACCAAACTGGAAGACCATGAGCCAAGAACGGTCTGTGGGACCAGCCTTCCTCAGTGAAGAGATGCTCTGCACCATTGTTGGCCCTCAAGAGATGAATTAATTACCTAACTATAGATGAGTGACCAAAACATCTCCCAATGCTGGCACACGGCTCTGAAAAAGACTGGGGTGTTTCTGAAAATGTATGGCAGGAGATATGGAGTGCCTTCATGAATGAGAGGGTGGGATATCAAAGAAAGGGAAACAAAAGAGGATGACAGCAAAGTAATAGGAAAATGCAGATAGCAGAAAAATAGGAAATGCGACACCCTGTGGGGAAGGAAGGTGGCATTGAAGGGTGAACCACTGGTCATCTGTAGGTAAGTCTACATTTGGAGCCTGGAGTTTTATGCTTTAAGGAACAACTTGTATATCAATGCCAATAAGAGATGATGAGGACGGCTAAGTTCTGAAGGCAGCTTATCCTCTTTGGAACAGGGAAGTGTTCAAGCTTCTGAGCGGGGGCAGCACATGGCCCTGTCCATTGGGAAGGTTACAGTCTTAGAATTCACCTCGTCCAAAACATGGCTAATCAAGAACCCTTTGTGTTTGAAGACTTCTAGCAAGGGAGAATCTACTACTTACTGAGATAATCCATTCATCTTTGTGGCAGCATTTTGTCAGAAAGATTGCTTTAGTGAGGAAATGATGAAACAAATCGTGGTATGTGAATGTAATAGAATATTATTGTGCTATAACAAATGATGGATATGATGACTGCAGAGACTATAGAACATGGTCAGAACTACATGAACTGACTCCTAGTGAACCAGGCAGACCCAGGAAAATGAAAACCCAAGTGATCCAAAGCATCGAAGTAGAAAGAACTCCCCAAACCCCTGAATTGGGGCCTTGTGATAAATTATTATAATCTGATACTCTGTCATTGGGATTCATCCTAAAGAAGAGAGGAGGAAATTCACGGCAATTGCTTTCTTGCAGATTTAAAGGACTCTGAGGATGGAACATTTCATTCACTGCCAAACTCAGCTGATGTGCTGGTTTTGCTGAGTTGCTGTTTTCCATCTCTCTCTCTCTCTCTCTCTCTCTCTCTCTCTCTCTCTCTCTCTCTCTCTCACACACACACACACACACACACACACACACACACACACACACACATACATACACATACACATACACACACGTCCATGACCCAGGGAAGGATATGTTTGGAAATAA
This sequence comes from Gymnobelideus leadbeateri, assembly GCA_011680675.1. Lineage (NCBI taxonomy): Eukaryota > Metazoa > Chordata > Mammalia > Diprotodontia > Petauridae > Gymnobelideus > Gymnobelideus leadbeateri. Next base: position 303,561 of record WOXC01009631.1, on the reverse strand, counting down.
GGTAAAAACAAAAGATCTCAACAAAGCTGTTAGAAAAAAATCTCTGGATAGTGTGAGCAGCAAGACAGTGGACTCCACATTTTCTCTAATTCTCTGCTTCATCCCAACCTCTCAGACTTCTCCAAAACAGAAACTGTGTGCCAAAGACAAAGCAACTGCAACTATTTCCATGGTAAACAACACCCAGAATCCAAAAAATGTTTAAAAATCCATGAAGGATTTCACTGAGCCTGAGATCACTGGGCACCCCCTTCCCCACCTCCCATTCTACTAACCTCAAGGCCTCACCAGCAGAACCAAGGGCTCCACACACAGCTTAGCCCTACATCCCAGGCTCCCTTCCCTCTTTCCAGGGCTGTAGAAGTTTGCTTGGGCAGTGGCAGACAACCAGCATGGCAGGCAGGAACAAAAGCCTGGGGCTGGGGGGAAGGGACACAATTCCCCATATGGGTGCCACAAAGCACTCAACTGTTGGTTCAGGGGAGGACAATCCTGTGGTATCTCTCTGAACTGCCTTGTGAGAAGTCAGAACACTGGGACAGGACATTGGGAATGGAGGGAGCGGGGAGGGAGCAAGGGAGAAGGGAAGGAGGTGCTAAACAGCACTCTACCAAGCTGAGGAAAAGCACGCCGCATACAGCTGGGGCCGATTTGAATCACCCAAAAATTACTTGGGGCAGAGACCTAAGCCAAGAAAACTGAGATGCTTTGAGATACAGCCCTCAAGAAAACCACCACCAGAGGGGAGAGTCAGAAAGTAGATGAGAGAAAAAAATTCAACTTATGAAAATTCTCAGGAAGAAGAAAACTCAAAGACCTTGAACGTAAGCAGAGAAATCAACAGGAAAAACATCAACAACCGAAAGAAATCTTGCCTCCAGATCTAGTGGAGATCAGACATCTATAAATAAAGACAGCAAAACAAAGGAAAATGATCTTACACTTGATGAGCCAGAACATTGGTGGAAGGGGAGGAGAGCCTGGAACCACAAATCACTGCTCCCAAGTGGTTCAAAAGAGAAAGGAGATTTCTGAAAACAGAATATATGTCCCACACAGCAAAAAAGAATGAGCAGAATCAAAAAACTGAGATCTGCAATGACAAGCCTCAGCAAAGAAACAAGACAGAGAGCAATAGATTGGGGATGCCAATATACAGAAGGGAAGGACAATCTAGAAGAAGAGGATCCAAAAGAAAAAAAGAACACTAAAACAATATATGCAAGTAAAACACAAGCTTTCAAGACAGGAGCACAGGGACAATCTGGGGATCAGAGTTTTCCCAGGAGAACACAAGATGAAAAATAAACCATAATCATAAAGGAGGAAGAGAGAGACGAGACCTGCCCAGAGCTTCAGAACATAAAAAATGAAATATCAATTAAAAGAATTCACAGATCATCACAGAAAAAATCTCAAGGCTGCAAACTCCAAGATGAACTGTGGTTAAATTGAACAATTCAGTAAGAATTTTTGCAGGTGTTCAGGAGGAAGACCTTCAAATGCAAAGGAAGGGTCCTGTGAATAATACAAAGCTATTCTGTACCCCCAGAAAAGGTAGGAGATGCAATAAAAAGTTCTGCAGAGCTGTGGAGCTCAGGATGTAGCCCAGGGTGACCTATACTGCAAACCTGAGCTTAACCAGCAATGAAAAAAGACACCATTACATAATAAAAGGGCCTCTGAAACATTTTAGGAAAGCCAGAACTGAAGATATTTGCTTCTCAAACACCCCAAACAACAGAATTGCAAGAAGAGTGAGAAAATACAGAAACTACAGACCACAGCAGCAAGAGAGGAAGAAGGTGGAATCTGGGAGAGGTAACTGAAGAATTATAGACAGAGCCTGGAACACCCTGCCTTTAGGGGAATCAATAGTTTGTTCGGTTGGGGTTTTGTAGGACTACATTACAACATGGGAGGGTACAGGAAGGATGTGGAGTTTTGGGGCAAGGGGATAGGAGAGGAATGCATGATATGCCAGGGTCAAATCTAGTCCAGCAATAAGGGGAAGGTGATGCCTGTGGTCTCAGAAAGAGCAGAGCCTTCACCTCAGAAAGAGAGGAATGAGTGAGGAGGGAGGGAGGACTGCCAAGGGTTGGGAGAGAAAAAAGGGCCCTTTCTTTGAAGGCAGGAGTGAGAACCATCAATGAATGTTCCTACAGGTAAAGAGAGATGGTCTGTGAAGGCAGATGAGGACCTTCCACTGGGTATTGCCTTGGTAATTTGGTACCTGGAAAGCCTATTCAGGCTACCTTGGGAGTGGAGGAGTTCAAACTACCTGTGGGAGTGGAAAAGCACAGACCCAGGGCAAAGATTTTGAGGTAGATGGGGAACAAAAAGTTAATAAGAGGAGGGTAAAGATTAGCAGGAGGCTGCATAAAGGTAAAGGGTTGGGGTGCCCTACCATGGGGCAGTGTCCTCAGTGATACCTGCAGTGACTGAGAGTGAGGCACACTGGGAAAGAGGAATCTGAAATACAGGATCTCTGAGGCAGTAGCAAGAACCTCCCAGAAAAGAGAACTCAGAATGGATAAACTGGACATTTTGATTGCATGAGGAACACAAAGAAAAGAGAGAGAAGCAATAATGATAGTCAGAGAATGGGGATCTAAAATAAACAGAGGAACTGGTCAATGAAGAAAAGAAGCCTTTTTGGAAAGGGAAAGGGGCACAAAATGAAATGTAAAAAGAGTAAATAATGAACAGGACTATTTAAAGGTGAGGAAAAAGGAAAATCTGCTTCACTAAAGAAAAAGAGGGAAGAATTATGTAACCAATATGAGCAGGAGAAAAAAAAATAACCAATACATAAAACCCCAAAGGGAAAGGGTTAACAAATGGCAATAGGGCGTGTAAGGTGAGAGGAAGAGAGTCACCCTACAAAAAGATTAAGGACTATAGTACCGTGTCTACAGAAAAGGAGCAGGAAATCATAATTTTAAAAAAAATAGATACAGATGGGGAAAAATATAAATCTAATTTTCATAACTAAATGATAATAGACTAACTAATCCAAGAAAATGAAAAGGTGAGAGTAGATAAGAAAATAAAATCTATTGCTTACAAGAAAACAGACATACACAAAATAAAACTGAGATGTTAAAAAAAGTTACTCTGCATCAAATTAATAAAAAAAAACAGGAATTTCAATGCGTGCTGACAAAGCAAAAATAAATATTCAATAAACACAAAGGAATAAGTAAGGAAACTGCATTGTGATAAATGAACCATAGACAATAAAAATAAAATAAGATAAAACCAATATAAATAACATGTAAGCACTCCAAAAGTCCTAGTATCCAAATTCATAACAGAAACATTATCTGGACTACAAGAAAACATGCACAGTAGCACAATAGTGACAAGAGACTTCACTATCCCTCTCTTGGTTTTGGATACCAGAAAGATAAACAAAAGGAGAAATGAATACATTTCTCTAGAAACTAAAGTTGAAAGACTTGTGGCATCTTCTAAATGGGACGTATTTCTCAGAGTATACAGATTTCTCAAAACCACATGGAACTTTTACAAAAACTGACAATGTACTAGGACACAACGATGTTGCAAACAACTGCAAAAAGGCAGAAATAATGCACCCATCTTTATAGACCATAACAATAAGAATAGTAATTGGTTCAGAAACAAAAATATAGTCCTAAATGCAGATTTAATAAAATCCTAAATACTGAGTCAGTCAAAGAACAAATCATAGAAACAATACTACATAAAAGAAAATTATAATTATGAAACATGCCAAAATCCTTGAGATGCAGCTAAAGCAGTCCTCAGGGGAGGAGGGGAACCATATCCTTACAAATGAACATTTACAAAATAGAAAAAAGAGATTAATGAATTGAACTGCATGTTTTAAAATTAGAAAATCAACAAACAAACCTAAAAAGTAAGAAGATATTAAAAATTAGAAGGAAAGCAGAAATTTGAAACAAAAAATCATAGAAATAATAAATGAAACTAAAAACTGGTTTTTTGAAAAGATCAATAAAATTGATAAACTCTAAGTTATTCTGAATAAAACAGAGAGCAGAAAATCAAATAATAAAATGGCAAATGGGCAAGGAAAGATGCAGCAAAATTAGAATAAGAAGAATTATGCACAACTATGCTAACAAAACTGAGAACACACAACAACAAAAAAGAATACTTTCAAAAATGTAAAATAATCAAACTATCAGAAGACCAGATAGGGATCTTAAATTACCCAGTGTCAGAAAAGGACATAGATCTACCTGTAGAACTATCAAAGGTGGGAGGGAGGTAATTCCTCCTCCTAATAGACTAAGAGAATCCTATCAAACTTTGATAACAGTGAGTATCACACTTCATCAATTATTCTCAAAAACTGAGAAATTACCATGCAAGAATCATTTTATTAAAACAAAGAAATATAAGACACAGAAAGGAAATTATAAACCAAAATCATTAGTGAACACTGAGTCAAAATATTTAAACAAAATGCTGTCAGACTACAATGATTTATCCAAGAGATCATTCATTATGACCAAATGGGATTTATACCAGGTTTACAATGATTGTTCAACATGAGGAAATCAACATAATTCATCATATTGAATATCAAAACATGCAAAACCATATAATCATCTCAATAGATGCAGAAAAGGCCTTTGACAAAACACAATTTTTTAATACTAAAATCTCTATAAAGTATAGGTATAGAGAGATATTACACACATACACACCATTAAAAAGTGTATCTAAAGTCAAACATAAGCATCATGTGCAATGAGGATACACTAGAACCTTTTCCTATAACTACAGAAATAAAGCAAGGATAGAAATCAATAAGATGAAAAAAAAATTAAAGGCATAAAGATATGTAAAGAGGAGACAAAACTATTCCTAATTACTGATGACATGATGGAAATTGGAAATTCCCTTTGGAAATTCCAAAGGAATCATCAAAAATACCAATGAGGCAATTAATAACTTCAGCAAAACTATAGGCTACAAAATAAATCCTCAGAAAACAATAGCATTTCTATATAATAACAAAGTATAAGAAGCAAATATATAAAAGAAAACCCTATTCTGAATAACTACAAAGTATAAAATATCTGGAGATCACACAATCAGAGCACACAAAATACTTGTTTCAATTCAACTACATAATGTTCCTTAATGAAATTAAAAACAACTTAAATGGCTGGAGGAATATTCAGTGCTCATGGCTAGGTCGTACCAATATAATAAAAATAATATTACTAAAATTAGTCTACACTTTTATTGCTATACCAGACAAATTACCAAGGATACATTATCTTGCCCTGTGATTTTCAGAATCTAACAGATGAATGAAAAGCCTGAGATAGTTTCTGGGCAATTGATAATTTATTGAGTAGGCTAGCAAATGATAAATTTTTTTTTTTTAAAGCAATTGGGGTTAAGTAACTTGCTCAAGGTTACAGGGCTAGTCATTATTTATGCGTGGGTGCTCATTTTCTGAGGCCGGATCTGATCTCGGGTCATCCAAACTCCGAGGCCGAAGCTCTTACTCACTGCGCCACCTAGCCGCCCCTTTAGGGCAATTGGGGTTAAGTAACTTGCCCAAGGTTACACTGCTAGGTTTTTGTTTGTGCGGATTAAGTGTCGGAGGCCGGCTCCGAACTCAGGTCCTTCTGATTCCAGGGCCGGCGCTCTATTCACTGTGCCACCTAGCCGCCCCTTGCAAATGATAAATTGATGGCCAATGGTCTTTCTCAGCAACCAAAGATAAAACCATGGATATCACTTTGGAAAAGGGTAAATTTTTACCTTGACAGGTAAAAATCAATCCCAATTGGTGAACAATTAATGAGGGGGTACACTTTGAAGTGAGAAAGTGAGCTGAAAGCCTTCAGCTCCTACTGAGACTCAGTCTCCCCTCATAATCTGGACAAAAGAATCTATTTCTACCAAGACCACTCCAGTTGTCTTTCTCCTTCATGTGCGGGATTACCTTAAACTCCAAGGGAGGGGTGAAAGGACATAGGATTAGTGCTTTGAGGCAGGAATTCACCTAGTTTAGATTCTGTTTATACTCTAAACAGAAGTTCTCCTAGTTGAATAGGGTCCTGCCCAAGACTGAGGAGCAAAATCCCATAGGATTTTGGCAATCTTATCAGCAATGTTCTTCAGAGACTGACTGACTTACAGGGCTGGTCCCTGAATGAGGAAATACAAAAAGCCTTAATCCTAATTTGATAATTTGTTATTAATATGATAAAAATAATAATAATAATTTCCCTTCATTGTTGGTGCAGGTGCAAAATGGTACCACCATTTTAAAAAGCATTTTGGAATTACACAAATAAAGTTATTAAAATGTCCATACTCTGAACCAAAAATTCCATCACTGTTTATACCCTTTGGAAAGCATCAATGAGAAGAAATTCCCCATATGCAGCAAAATATTTATAGCAGCACTTTTTATGATAGCATAGAATTGGAGACAAAGTAGATGCACATCAATTGAGTTAATCGGTGGTGACATATGAATGGGGTGGAATATTGCGATGTAATAAATGATATGTTTGATAAATAACATAGATACATGGAAAGATCTGGATAAACTAATGCAGAATAAAGTCAGCAAAGCCAAGAAAATAATATACACAGTAACTCCAACAATGTACATGTAAAGAACAATGAATAAATAAACAAATGTAACAAAATTATAAAAATCAAGCAGGATTCAATTGAAGAGATATGATAGAACACTTCCAAACCACCCCATTATGAATGTAGGCAGTCTATAAATGTTACATATCTTGTATGGTTTTTTTTATTCTTTCAATGTTATTTATCAGATTGCTGATTTTTTCCCCCTCAAATTTGTTATATGGAGGGTTCTCTGGGAAATATTAATTAAAATGTATTTTAAAATGTAAAATAATTTATAAAACAATCGTGAAAATATACTGCTTAAGGCAAAGTCTGTTGCCAAAGAAAGAAATTTTACATTCATTCATTAAGTATTTAAGTGACTACTATATGCCAAGCACTGGGGATGCAAAAAGAAACAAAAGACAGCCCCCACCCTCAAGAAGCTTACACTGTAATGGATTGTACGTGGCTAATCAAAGGCTGCATGACCTTCAAATTGATCATATGTATGTATATATGTATAGGCAGATGCTGATATCAATAAAAATGTTCCTTCTTATGAAAGATGGATTCAAGACTCTGGAGACAAGGAGGCTTTTAAGCTACTACATTAGTCCAGGTGAAGACCAATGAGAGCTCAGCTTGGGTGAAAGGAAATGGGAGTGGGAAAGAGGGGGAAACATGGAAAAGATTATGGAGGTACAGAGCAAGAAGAGGAAACAAGCACGCATTAAGTGTCTCTTATGTATCAGGTGCTGTGCTAAGTGTCTTGTGAGTGATTTGAAACTAAGGATGAGATAGAAGGAATTATGGCACCAATGCTTTGAGCAGAGATATAGAGGATGATTGTGCCAGCCACAGAAACAGGCAAGATGAGGTAGAAAAAAGCTTCAGCAGGAAGATGATGGGCCCAGTTTGGGGTATGTTGACTTCTAAAGTGCCAAAAGAAGATTTAGGTGAAGCCGTCCAGCAAGTATGCAGAGAGGAAGAACTGCAACTCAGAGGAGGAGGGGGGGTGTGCAAATGGAGATTGGGTATCGTTCACACAGAAGTCAACTTTGAAATTATGGACTTCTTATTGATTACCATAGGAGAGGGCAGATGCAGGATACTCTGCCAGGCCTGGGAGAATCACTTCACAAAGGAATTGGAAGCTAAGTCAGTGTGCACGGTATGGGAGGCTCGAGGACAAAGAGCACTAACCACATTCAAGAGATCTTAATATAGTGTCATTAAGCAGCATGTCAATGTTCAGGTCTGGCATCCTCCACTAAAATATCAGCTTCTTGAGGACAGGGGCTGTCAGTGCTTTTAAATGTTGTGTCCCCAGCTCTTATCTCAGGGCCTGATTCATTCGGGCCATGATAATGAAACTTCAAGACTTCAATCATTCAGATGCTGACCAAAGAGGACTCTTCAATCAAGGCAGGTCTCAACACCCCCTGGGAGATAAATTTTCCTGTCCGGCTTCTGGGATGAAAAAATAAGTAAATGCTCCCTCACCCTATGGCCAGCCTGGTGAAAAGCCAGCGACTCCAAACGTGGGCTGCTGGGCCTCAGACAGTAGAGTTTCCCTGATTGCTGTTGATCTCAGCTCTGCTATTTCCTGTACTCTGACATTCCCAGGTCTAAGACTACTCCCAGGTCTTTTCTAAGGCTCCCTCCCAGCTCTGATAGTCTCTGTTTTATGAACCCTTCCCACAGACTTTGTATGATTCTGTCATGACAACATTTGTCAACTTTTAAATGACAAATAATGGGCAGAGTCATAATTAGGAATTTTTGCACCCAAGGCAAATACCACAAACCACACCTGGCACAAGTTCTCAGGTGAGGCAGACTGAGGTCAATGTGGGAACAAAGTTTACCCTAACCCCACATCCAGTTGATTATTCACTTACTTCAGTCTGACTCTCTGTGACCCCATCTGGGGTTCTCTTAGCAGAGATACTGCAGGGGTTTGCCATTTCCTTCTCCAGCTCATTTTCCAGATGAGGAAGTGAGGCAAACCAGGTGAAGTGACTTTCCCAGGGTCACACAGCTAGTCAGTGTCTGAGGCTGGATTTGAGCTCATGAAGATGAGTCTTCCTGACTCCAGGCCCAGAAATATACCCACTGCAGTGCCACGTAGCTACCCAGAATCTGGTAGCTTCCTATTTTAAGTGATTTCTTTAACCAAGCATCAAACTATTGTTCGTGTGCTGGTGAAGAATCCTAAACAGCTTCTAAACAGAACCTCCTTTAAATGTGATTCCCTGATCTAAAGTCTAAAATGACATTGGTGCAATTTGGTGGTCAGAGGCTTCAGCCTCTGGAGAAGGGGCTGCCTTCTAGTTCCATGTCTGGGGATTCTACAGCTTGGGTTCTCCTTGCCTTCTACAAAACATGCTCTCTGCAGAAATGATTCTCTGGTGCCGGATGTTCCTGCACTTTATTGTGGAAGGTATGACGACTTTTGGATTCAATAAGCACGTATGAAAGTTAGATTGGACATTTTCTATCTTGAGGTTATTCTTACAGTTTCTTTGGGGCAACATCTAAATGTGGGGGTGAAGCATCACTTTAGATATGCTCAAATTCAAAAAACAAAAACAGATCAAGCTCATGTGTACTAACAGTTTGGGGATTTTCTCAACCGAGGACTTTTGTCAATCCAAGCCCAAGATTCTTAACGTTGTGGAATACCTTATGTTGGGTTCTTATGTCAAGTCACTTTGCTTCCCTGGATCCCAGGGGACTAATCTATCAAATGCAGTGATTGTGCAGATCATCTCCTCCCCTGACATCCTGAAATGCTCTATTAGGGAGCACCTGACACCCAAATCTGCAATGACATCATGGGAAGGGGCCCTCACCATAACACTAGAGCACAGAATTTAGCCATGAAGTGGACCTGGTAGCTCACCCAAGCCAAGTGCCTCTTTTTTCTATATGAGGCCCTGGGCCACATGGTTGGATTTTGAACTTGAGTCTTCTAATTTCAGATCCAGTCCTCCTCCAACCCTCCCATCAGCACCTCTCTACTCTTTTCCACTATAATCAATGAGGTTTGGGATTTGAAAATTCCATGGATTCAGGGTGGACTCATTCTCACTGTAGGAAGGGGGGGGCAGTGATGAAGAAAATGCATATGGATTCCACCTTGCGGATTTCAACTGCAGGTTAACAGTTTGTTTCACTAAATGAAAATCTTCAAGGATCACATGAGGGCTGGAGAAAACCACCATGACTAACGGACTGAAGTCTGAGACAACAGATATGCTCTTCTCCAGCCCCAAACAACTTGTCCTTCCTTTATGTGACCATCAAGCTCTATCTTATTAGATTTGGGCAAAAATTCTAGTCTACCAAGATCTTTCAGAATCCAGGGTGTTAGCCACACATCCCCATATTTTTGGCCACTGAAAACTGGGTAAGGAAGACATCTATGCCCTCATTCAAGTTGTCAATAAAAATGCCAAGCACAGCTCCCAGGTGCACTTCATTGAACATCTCCTGCCAAGATGACATCACAATGTGTGTAACTGCTCCTTGTATCCAGCCATTCAACCAACTCTGACTCACCTAATGGTATGAGAGCATATTTATGTCATAGTATTTCATTAATTAGATCTTTTATATATTAGGTAGAATCATATGTTCAATATCTCTTCATCTTGTAGACAAGAAAAGCATGAGAGATTATTAAATGCTTGGCAAAAATCTAGGCAAACTTTATAGCATCCTCTGTATTTTCTGTAGCAGCAACCCTGCTAAAAGGCTCGTTTCTGGCATGCCTGTTTTTAATGACGCCATATTGACTTCCTATGATCACCCCCTTCCCTTTCGAGAGGCTTACTAATCATCCTTGTAATAATTTCACCTAGAATTTTGCCAAAAATCAAAGTCAGGCTCATTGACTACTAGTAAAGAGGTTCTATTCTCTACCTTTTGTTAAAAATAGAGACATTAGCTCATTTCTGGCCCTATGATCCTGCTCCTGTATGCCATGGATTTAAGGAATCACTTAGAGGATCCTAGAAATTATAATGACGAGATGTGAGTTCTGAAATTTAATCCACCTGGGCCAGGGTTATGAATTTATCAAGGGTGGAGAAGTGCTCATATTATTTCCTAACTTAAGGTGCTTATCAACACACTAGCATTCATCTCTGTTCTGGCCATCCTCTCCAGTCCCCAAAATTATTTTCCTCTACAGAGAAAATAATTTTTCTCCATTATTCACTATCATTATCCCATATGCCCCAAGAAACATTGACATTTTTTCTTTGCTCTTTGTTTTCTTCCCAACAGAGCTTTAAAAACCAACCCTTTTCTGCTGTCCTTAGCTTCCTTGACTACCTTGGGATATTCTGAGCATGGACTCCTGACACTGTTATCAAAGCATACCATACTTTAATATTCCTCCTGAGTAACCTGCCCATGCTTCTATCTTCTAGACATGTCTAACAAATCTGTCAGCCAGAGAGTTTCCTGTGCATTAACATACATTTCTTTAGGAAATTTCTGTCTCTTTGGGTTTTTAAAACTTCATAAGACCTTCCCATTCCATCTGGGTTGACTTGCCCCATAGAATTTTAGTCCATAGGATCCCACCCACCCTTTCTATGAACACTTTAGAATCTGCTCTCCCCAAATCTGGGCACGTGTGAGACTATACCCAGGTTTTTGTTTTCTCCTCTATCTTTGTGATAGAAGTCTAAAGCCATCATTTTGCCCTTAGGGTTCCCATAATTCACATCCCAGAAGCTAGTTCTTTCCTTTTGATCAGATTCATGTTCAAAAGAATGATTTCCTTAATTTATTTCAGTGGACAAAATTCTCATTAAAGCAAAGAAAGTATTAGGTGTGGTGCTTTGGTGTAGCAGCAAGCACCCCAATATCCCCAGGGTAGCTGCCAATATAGGTTCTTAGATCTGCTTTTCAAAAGGAAAGCAACTCAAAATGGGTTAACAAGCTTACTTTAATCAAACAAACACACATTACCTAGTTCAGGGGAAAAAGGTCAGCACCCCAAACTTCAGAGTTACAGAACTTACAGATCAAACAGACAGGCTTCCAAACTGTCCAACCATTATATCACTACCAAATCACAGTTACCAGAGAGGGAAGCATCAACATCTGGGTTTTCAAAGCCGGGGGGCTCTCAACAACGGCTTCCCAGAGTCTCATCTGGTCAAATCACACAACACTTCTCAAAGTGAGCCCCAAAGCAAAGCCTCTCCTCAGGGCTTATATAGCCTTCTCCTGGCTCAGAGAATGTAACAACCTCCTTGACCCACTGCCCAATCACAAAGTATCAAGGTGTGGGCTTTCCTGAAAAACAAGCCTCCCACCACAGGCTCCAGGTGCACTTAAGCTAGGGGCAGGGAAGATCTTTAAATCTGCATTTCCATTACATTTGAGTATTGAGATAACTTCCCCAAAAGTCCATTTCACACCAAATCTTCATTCCTATTAAGTCATGCCCTGCCCTCACCCACCAGACTCATGATCTTTCCTGGGACATCCTCACCTATTTCTTCTTTTTGCCTAAGCAGGCTGCAGTATACACTAATCATTTCCCTTGGGTTTCTATCTCCAGTACTCTCCACCCAGGTCCTCTGCCATGCTTACTTGGATTTCTCCATGAGTCCACAGTCTTAGTATAAAGTGCTCTTCTCCTCTGCTTCCCTTCACTCCCTGCTGCCTGTTGAATAAGGAATTTGCTCTACTTAGCTCCAGAGGACAGGATTAGGATCAGGAGATGAAAGCTGCAGATTCAAAGGGAAAACTTCCTAACAATGAGGACTCACAAGCAGTAGGAGGAGCTCACTGGGCATCTTCCCCAAGCATTTACTATGCATACCAGGTGCTGTGTTAAACTCTGGGGCCACAAAAAAAGATAAGAGATGGTCCCCCTCTCAAAGAACTCAAAGTCAGGGAGAGTAGCTGACAACTGACTGAGGGAAGCAGCTGTAACCTAGCAGAGAGTATTGGCCATGGATTCAGGAGGCCTGGGTTCAAATCCTGCCTCAGTCATTCACTACCTAAGTGACACTGGACAAATCACTTAACCTCTGTCTGCCTCAATTTCCTCATCTATAAAGTAACTGCAGTACCCACAACACAAGGCTGTTCTGAAATTCAAATAGATATTATACAGGAACTTTAAGCCTTAAAGTGATTTATATGCAATTAAGTTGAGTAGAAAGAACCTGGGGTCAGGAAGACATGTTCAAATGTAGCCTCAGATATTAACTGGCTATGTGACCCAAGGAAAGTCACTTGTCCTCTGTCTGCCTCAGTTTCCTCTGTTAAATGGGAATAATGATGGTACCTGCCTCCAAGGATTGTTGACAGGATCAAATGAGTAAAAGTGCTTTGCAAACCTTAAAATGCCATGTAAATGTTAGCTACTCTACATAAAAGTTTTATCAATCAAAGGGAATTCTTGCTCACTTCTCAAACAGACCAGATGGATTCCGGGAGCCCTTCCAATTCTGAAAATCTCTAAGACAGAGACAGCCTCCAGTACTTCTGACCAGCTATGTTTAAGAAACTCCACTTCTCCAGTGCACTTGAAATATGCCCCACATTCTTAATGATGTGCAGGGGACTCCCCACACACACACAATGTACAAGTTGCATAAAGAAAAGTTACACTAGTCTTGACCACTTTTGAACATAAACCCTTTAAAGGAAAGAGAAGATAATTATTTTCTGAGGCATGGTCTCCAAGTTCAAGAGGCAGGAAACACTTCCAGCCAAGACTCAAGGTTAGTCATGCAGGAGCGCTTTCTCATTCCTCTGACCTTACTGAGTTCTCCAGGCTTTGTTGTAAATGAAGTGAAGAACATGGACATGGTCGCTCAACAGGAGATGAGAAATGGTGTTCAAAGAAGGGTAACCTTGAGTCTGAGCAGGCAATGCCAACAAGATACAGAGAGGCTGCAAAGGAGATGGGGGAGGCAATCTCCCCAGAGGTGCCCTTCTACCAGCATCCCTGGCAGGGAGCTTGTGGGGGCACAAAGCCTGTCCCTCAGGTGAGGCTATGCTCCCACCTAGGGGGTATGAGAAAGAGGAGACAAGGGAATGGAGAGAAGTGCCATGGGGAGGGTAAATACAGCTCAGGTAACCAGCAAGTGCTTTGGAAGGCTTCCAGGAACGATACTCCTCACAAGTTGCATGCCCCCCTTGGATGCATGTCCTCACACACTCCATGCCCCCAAACTAGACTAGCCCCTGCCCTCCACACATACCACAGGACCTCTCTGCAGGCCCTTTCATGTGCTTAGAATGCCTATTGGACTCTTTGTCTACTAAACCTCTGTCATTCTTTTGGAACTCCACCTCCAGGAAGCCTTCCCTGATCTGAAGCATCCATTTCCTAGGGTCCCACATGGCTGCTTGCTCCCTTCCAATGTACTTGGCATGCAGAATTGTTGCTTCTGCCCATGTCTCAAGGTCCCAAGGACTAACATTAGGCTTGGAGAATGGTTCCCTTAATATGGAAAGAGAATGGAGAAAATCTTCCTGCCCATTTCAGTTCTTCAATTCAGTAGTCAAAACCTCTCCAGGTCAGTCACTACACCAGGAAGGGAAAAGAAAATGCGGGCACAACTTAGGGATTCCAATCAGTTTTACTGACTCCCTGGGGTCTCACAGGGCTGGGAATTGGGAGAGTGGGGCTACAGATCTGCAGGCTTGAGTGTATTGGATACATTCGGGTGGAGGAGGTGGGTACAGTACCAAAATAGCTTCCTGGCTGTCCCTTTTTATATAGGAAAGATCTCACCTTAGAGAGGGGTCAACCATGCCTTCCATTTCCCTCAACTTGAGGGGGTCAGGGTTCTGGGGAGTGACTGGTAGGGAAGCAAAATAGCAAAATATATTATCTCAGTTCTCAGACCTAGGCTTTGGAATCTTAAGCCATCATGACTGGTTAGGAGGGTGAAGGAGGCAAAAAACAAAATCAGGGAGACAGACCCATGACCGATTCATTAGGCATGCCCTTGAATAATGGGGACCTGTGCTCTTGACCTTGGACTCTGAGAATTTTCCCAAAGTCCGGGAGCTCATACTTCACACAAGTGGCTCACCTCATACCTCACAGCAAAGCAAACAATGATTCCTTTAAATGTGTTCATGGCCCAAGCCCATCACCTGAGCCAGGGACTAGACCAGCCCTGGCAAGAGGCTAACAACCACACAGCACCTCACACATTGGCACATTCTGTACCCATGAGACAAGCCAGTAGGCAGTCATGTGTGCGCGTGTATGTTTGTGTGTGTGTGTGTGTGCCTGTGTGTGTGTGAGAGAGAGAGAGAGAGAGATTGTGTGTGCCTCTATACACTTTCAAGCCAACAACTCATTTACAAAGGAAGGACAACATTGGCAGTCACCAAAGTCCTAAATAGCAAACAGCCATATGTGCATTATAGAAAGGGTCATAGAATCCAAAGCATGAAGGACAGAATTAGGATAATGTCAAGTGCCCACAAAAGTGTTCTGGACACAAGTGCTGACTAAACCTTTGTTTTATTATGATCTTGTATGAGCCAGAAGGCAGCACAGATACGTTCACTAGTCACCTGAGGTAAGGTCTGGTAGACACCAGGAGGAAATGTCTGTCCTGACATCCCCTCTAATGGAGACAAAGAGGGCCTTGGAATTGAACCATCACACCTTAGTACAGACAGACTAATCTAAGGCTCCTTTTTTTTTAAATCACCACTCACTTTCCTGGCAATTTAACCAATCTTCACCCCCTCCCAGATGCCTCATGTTCCCCCACAGACAGACAGAGCCGAGGATAAACTTGAGAAGAGGGCATAGTCCAATGCAGCAACATGAGCAGGATGAGAGCATTGAAGGCCATATTTCATGATTGTTTAGGAGCATTCACATGTTGAAGGTCAAAATTCCCATTTGTCATAACCGAGAGGTACTTGACAGTAAGTCACATGTGCTGTGAGGGAGGTGCAAATGATTCAAGGCAAAGCTTCTGGTGCATAGTAACTCCCAGGGCATCAAGACACCCAAACACAGAAAGTTCCCAACCCTTGCCAGAGGCTCCCACATCTTCATTCCCATGCACACCATTAATGACTCCGAACAGGCTACTAACTCTCTACCAGTTCTTCCCTACATCCCAAACACTGTACCCCCAGGAGGTGATTTTGCAATGCCTCATCAACAGAACCTACTGTGTTCAATGGATGAAGCAAGGTACAAAACAGAGACATATGTTCACCAAATCTGTTTGACTTTGTCATGCCAAGAGTAGGGGAGTTTCCCTATAGGTGAAGTCTTCCAGATATCCCTTTTTGTGGATGACATTGCTCCAATTACATTCACCCCTAGAATATTTCAGGATCCCTCATTGGGACCTATGATTATTCAGGAGAGATTGACAACCCCCAAATATATATATATACACGTGTGTGTGTGTGTGTGTGTGTGTGTGTGTGTAAACTAAAGTGGATGAAATCTCTCAATTGTCTGAGTTATGCCATGTAGTAGGAAGTCCAATCCATTGAAACAGCATGCCAGGGCATATAGATGGGATAGACAATACTGAGGGACAATAAGTTGGTCCCAGAAAGAAATAGGGGGAAAGATCAGACTGGTCTATGTTCAGGAAACTACACAGGACTAGTTATGGATCCAAGCTGCTCCCCACCACAAATGGTCATTTCCAACACTGATGTTCTTTTTGTGAGGCTGTCTGCTTGTTCATTTGGAATCCTTCAATTTCTAAAGAATTCAAGTTTTGGATGATCCAAAGAGTGGCCAAGAGGTTCATGGTGGTAACCAGTTGGCTACAGTGCATTTCCTATCTCACAAAAAAGTGGCCCGGAGGGAAACATATAATTCAGAAATGGTGAGCAAGCCATATCTTGGGAATGGAGGCTAGCTGGTGGGATGCCCAAGCATGAAGCAGAAAAAGACTGAAGAGAGAGTTTCCATGATAACAACGTGCTGGTCCGAGCAGACTGATGAGGCAGAGGGAGGAGGAAGGTCAGGGAGGGCCTTGACCTGGAATTTTATAAGTATACAGAGGACTTGGCTGAACAATAAGAAGGTGTAAATGGACTATCTGCAACAATGGAGGGAAAGACCACAAGGACAGTATCCCAGAGCCATTCAAACATTAAAGCACACATACCCAACCAATTGTTGGCTTCAAGAATGTCTCCTAATCGGTCCTTTATACCCCAGGGAGGCAGGATCAAGCAATAACTGGGGGCAGAGTGAGCTCTCTTCAGCTTGGGCTCAAAGTTACTGCTCCTTAAAACTCAGATGCCCATCCATGACCTTATTTCCCAGAATCACAGAAGGCAAGACCCATTTCTTCTGAATTGACCCTGAAGGAACCAAATATGGTCATAAACAAATGAAAGACATGTTACAAGAACAGAGTCTCTCAGCAAACAGATTTGGGACCATCCTGTCATGTGCTCTCATAGCCAGAAGTGCCCCTCCCAAGTGAGGGTGGCAATGACCTTGAGCAGACTAGCCGAGCAGGGAAGCTTCTTTGGGCTGTGGCTTGTTGCCGCTGCAGCTTGAACCCCTGAAAAATGCTTACAGCATTTAGAAATGAAACAATGAATGGAATTAGTGTGGCTCCAACAGAAACAGGTCACAACAAACCTCATTTCCTTACAAAAGAGGGGTACAAATCTAGTAAGTCTGGGCAAAGCCACAGCTATTTCAGGAAAACATTTGATGAAGGCTTTCACTCTTATCCTTGTAGAAAAAATGGAGAGAGGTAGACTGGACATTGGTGCAGTTAGGTGCATTCAGAACCGACCACCCAAAACATCCATTAACATTTTGATATCAGTACAATTGGTAGCCACCCAGGATCTGTCCATGGTGTGATACTGGTCAATGCTCTTCTCAGTTAATCAAAAGTGAACACAGATCACACATTCATGAGACCCACAGCACAGTCAAAGCTAGAAGCAACAAACAACACACAGAATGACTGTCAATGTGCAAAAGTTCTCAGCCACCTGCAATGAGACCAAATCAAATGTGATGAAACTTAATGGGAATAACCATAAAGTGGGTTTGAAAAATCAACTTCAGCTCTAGAGAATAGGGAAGGCAGGCCCAGGAAACAACCCCTGTGAAAAAATCTAGGAGTATCCAGGAGACAGCTAACTCAGTAGAAATTAACAGTGTGCTATGGTAACTAGAAGTCTAAGGACAGCTTAGTTTGCTTTAGGGAGGGAGAGTGTCCCAAAAGAGGGAAGTAAAACTTGCTGTCTTTGGTCCTGATCAGAGTATGACTAGAATATTGCATCCTGTTCTGTGTCCTTCATTTAGAAATTTATTGGGGCTGCTAGGTGGTGCAGTGAATAGACCACCAACCCTACACTCAGGAGGACCTGAGTTCAAATCCAGCCTTAGACACTTAACACTTACTAGCCATGTGACCTTGGGCAAGTCACTTAACCCCAATTTCCCTGACCTCCAAAACGCAAATAGAAAAGAAAAGAAAAGAAATGGCATAGATCAAATGTGTCCAGTCTATAGGACAGTGATAACAATGGTGGGAAATCTAGAGACCATGGCAGAAGTTGAGGGAACTGGGCATGATCAGGCTGAGAAGAGAAGGCTTAGGAATAGGAGGAGATGGCAGCAAACTCAGCTCAATGGTTAGAAGCTATACCAAGGCAGATAGTGTGTGTGTGCACATACATGTATGCACATATAAAATTAACTTGGTCATTCTCTGCAGTGATGTAAAAGATTATAAACACATATATGTGCCATAGACATATATAATCTTTGATATGTATGTGTGTATATGCCACATGTGCACATGCACACACAGTGGCTAGAGAGCCAGGCCAGCAGTCAGGAAGACTCATCCTCCTGAGTCTAGTCTCAGACACTTAGTAGCCTGGTAAGTCATTTAACCCCATTTGCCTCAGATTCTTCATCTGTAAAATGAGCACAACAAGGAAATGGTAGACCCTTCCAGTATCTTTGCCAAGAAAACCCTAACTGGGGTCACAAAAAGGTACAGATGTCTGAAAAATGAAAATGTGGATGTGTGTGTATATATGCACATACACATACATACACTTATCTCTGTACATATGTGTGTATATACTGGTTTATACCCATTTATGTATATGTATGGATGGATGTGTATGTATATATGCACATATACATACATACACTTATCTCTGTACATATGTGTGTATATACTGGTTTATACCATTTATGTATATGTATGTATGGATGTGTGTGTATATATGCACATACACATACATGCACTTATCTCTGTACATATGTGTGTATATACTGGTTTATACCCATTTATGTATATGTATGTATGTATGTGTATGCATATATGTGCACATACACATACATACACTTATCTCTGTACATATGTGTGTATATACTGGTTTATACCCATTTATGTATATGGATGTATGGATGTGTGTATATATGCACATACACATATATACACTTATCTCTGTACATATGTGTGTATATACTGGTTTATACCCATTTATGTATACGGATATATGGATGTGTGTGTGTATATATGCACATACACATATATACACTTATCTCTGTACATATGTGTGTATATACTGGTTTATACCCATTTATGTATATGTATGGATGTGTGTGTATATATATGTATATATAACATGTACATATGTTGGCGTAATGTAAGGGGAAATTGCTCCATTACAGCTTTACAAAAGTGGAGTGCGATGCCTCAGGAAATAATGGAGACCTCAGTGTTTGGAGACTTAAAGTCCAAAGGTCCTGGGAAGCCATCTAACCCCAGCCTCCATTTATGGAATAGGGAAGAAGAGCCTGACTGACCACTCAGGTAGTGTCAGGATTGTTGTTTAGAGACAAGTTGAGCTAGGCAACCTCTGTCTCTTCCAACTTTAAGATTCTGGGAGTGTGTGAATTCAAAAATTGAGGTGGAAGAAATTTGAAACCACAAGATACCAACTTTCAAAGCTAGAAGGACACATAAATTGTATTTAAATTAGTCTTTACAAGGGAAGAAATAGTCTCAGAGGAAGTGATTGGTCCACAATGATGGAGGGATTAGCAGCAGAGCCAAGACCTGAAGCCAGATCTCCTCCATTGCCAGCACAGGCTGGCTTTCCTGCAATGTGAAGGCCCCTCACCAGACCCATGATTGCCCCAGCTACATGGCAATCCCTTCATCTACTGGCCAGAGACAACTTATAAAGCACTTATAAAGTCTCAGTTACTGTTAGATGTTAAGGTGGACGACTTGAGAAAGACAGAGGGCTATAGAGAGAGAATTTGCAAGATGGAGGACACTCTTTTTTTTTCTATTGTGTAGAAAAGAATGTTTTTATTTTTACCCTTCATATCATTAATTTTCTACAGTTACTATTTTGAACCTTTTAATTTCTAGTCAAGTAACTAGTATCTAAGGGATTTATATCCTTGGTATTTCAACACAGTTATCCAGTAATGAATATTCAACACTTGTTTCCATAGTTTTACTTTAATAGAATATATGCAGGATTTTTTATTAAATAATTTACTAGGATAAATTAAGGGTGAATAGAATTTTTCTTTCCTAGATTTTTTCCTTTTAAGTCTAAACTTTAAACTACCATCTGCCCATCCATTTTTCTCATGAGAGTTTAAAAAAAGTACAGCATAGAGGAATTTCATTGATCCCATTTTGAATCCCTGAGGATTTGCTACTTTGTGTCTTTTTCCCAGCTGTTGGTCATTTCCCATGAAGCCATAGCCAGCACCAGAGTACTCAGGGTCCCTGTCCTGCTTAATCTCACAATGAGACTAGATATAGACTTAACCACAAATGGATTTTCTTTTAATGATTAATTCTAGCCTTTGGAGTATTCCTTAGTCATCCTAATGGGAGGACTTAACCATGATGTATCAAGGGAGTTCACTGGTCTCTTTTTTTTTCCCACTGGTGGCCAGGATTATAGAGGTTGTGATTTTAAATATTTACTAGCTAAAAATAGCAAAAGAGATGCTTATGGTAATGGAAGAGTGCTGGGTTTTAGATCTTCCTGACAGTTGATTTTACTTGATTTTGTCCAAACTGACTCCATACTAACCTGGTGATGCCTGTTACCTGGTTCTATTGGAATAGTTATTCTGGAATTGGTTCCTTCTTTTTTTTTTTTAAACAAATGCTTTATTAACTCCTGTTTTACATCATTCATTTCCGCCAGATTTTGAGTTACAACCATTTTCTCCCCATTATTCCCATACCCAACCTCCCAGAATAGCAGTCCCACAAGATATCGCTTCCTCCAATCTGCTCTCTCCCATACCTTCTCCCATACCCCAATCGACTTTTCCATTAGAGGAAGGTGAATCTTTGTGTCCCAATGCCTGCACATCTTATCTCCCTATTACAAGTAAAAGAGTATTAATAATAGTATTTATATATATTTGAAACATTTAATGTTAAGACCTCAAATTTCAGATCCATTTCCTTCCTCCCTTGTCACCCATTCCCTCTTGGGAGATAAGTAATTCAGTATATGTTGTACATGTCTAGCTACGCAAAACATTATCGTAGTAGATATATTGTACAAGGCTGCTTATAATTCCCTCCCACCCATCCCGCCCCCCACCCGGTCCATTCCCTACATGATCCTGTCCCTCTTCGAAAGTGGGTACTCCCAACCTCCCCTCCCCCCAAGGATGCCCTCCCATCCATCATCCTTCTTCTCATCCCCCTTCCCCCTATTCTGCTGCAGGTTGAGATATCCCATTTAGTATGTATGTCATTCTCTCCCTGAACCAAATTCAATGTGAATGTAGTTTTGTCTTTTTAGCCTTCCTATTCTCCCCCTCCCTTGCAACCACTTCCCCTTGCTTCTTCTACATGGGATAGTTTACCCTACCCTGTCTCTCCCTATCTCCTCTTGCCACTTTCCTCTCTCACCTCATAATTTCTTCCCTTGAGTATTCTCCCTTCCCAACAAATTCAGCCTATGCCCTCTATCCATATATAACTGTAACCATATACACACACATTCACATATGTATTCACATGACCACACCCCCTTCTTCCATTATTTTCATAGTGAGAAAGATATCATAAGTCACAGTTATTGCTTTTCCATATAGGAATGTAAATAGTGCAACTTTGATAAGTTCCCCTTGATCTCTCTTCCCCGATTACCTTCTCAGGCATCTCTTCCTTCCTGTGTCTGGATGTCAAATTTTCTATTCAATTCTGGTTTTTTCCTCAAGAATGCTTGAAAGTCCTCTATTCCACTGAATGACCATATTTTCCCCAGAAACAAAATACTCAGTTTTGCTGGGTAGGTGACCCTTGGGTTCATGCCCAGTTCTTTTGCCCTCTGGAATATCATATTCCATGACCTTCGATCCCTCAGTGTAGAAGCTGCCAGGTCCTGGGCTATTCTGATTGTGTTTCCACAATATTGAAATTGTTTCTTCCTGGCTGCTTGTAGTATTTTCTCCTTGATCTGGGGATTCTGGAACCTGGCTATAATATTTCTGGGAGTTTTCTTTTTGGGATCTTTTTCAGGAGGTGATCTGTGGATTCTTTCAACCTCTATTTTGCCCTCTGGATCTAAAACATCAAGGCAATTTTCCTTGAGAATTTCTTGAAGGGTGATTTCTAGGTTCTTTCCTTGATCATGGCTTTCAGGTAGCCCAATAATTTTTAAATTGTCTCTCCTGGATCTATTTTCCAGGTCAGTGGTTTTTCCCATGAGATATTTCACATTGCCTTCTAATCTTTCATTTGTTTGGATCTGCTTAACAGCATCTTGATTTCTCATAAAGTCATTAGCTTCCATTTGCTCCAGTCTAACTCTGAAGGAATGAATCTCCTCAGTGAACTTTTGAGATTCTTTTTCCATCTGGCAAATTCGACTTTTTAAGGCATTCTTCTCCTCATTGCCCTTTTGGGCCTCCTTTGCCATTTGAGTTAGTCTATTTTTTAAGGTGTTGTTTTCCTCAGTCAGGCTGTTGACCCTCATTTCATACTTTTCCTGCATCCTTCTCATTTCTCTAATTTTTCCTCCACTTCTCTTATTTGATTTTTAAAGTCCTTCTTAAGGTCCTCTATGGCCTGCAACCCGCTCATGTTTTCCCCTGGGGCTTTTGGAGCAGGACTTCTGACCTCACAGTCCTTTTCCCGCTCTATGCCCCCAAAATAGGAGTCTAGGGTTGCATTTTTCTGTTTCCTTTGCCTTGGCATGTTGCCACTTAATTGCTTGACTTTTGGGCTTGTTGCCACACTATGGCTTTAAGGCCAGATAGAGGAATTTTCATCCAGAACGTGTGGGGGGCAACTTCCGTTTCTGGCAAGCTGTAAACCCACCCACGACTTCCACCCTAGATCACAATCCAGATCCAGGGAGGTTAAAGCAAGAGCGATTACCCCCCAAGACTGATCGCTGGATCTCCCCACAATTTGTAGGCTGGGAGCCGGAGCTGCCTCTGAAAACTTCAAAATGTCTTGTCTCCTCAGCGTCTTCTAGCCCCCAGGGAAGGGAGCTGACACATTCCCCAAATACAGGTCCCAAAGTCCATAGGACACTAACCTCTTACTTTGTCCTAGGCATGTCTATGTTGATAATTCTGGAGTTGCCACAGCTCCTGGTGTTCTGGGGTTCCTCCAGCCGGCTGCTGGCCCTGCTGCCCTGGGGCTAAAACCTCGGCTCACAGGGACCTGGGCTCGGCTGGGCTCGGCTCGGCTCCTGCGCTCTGCGCTCTGCGCGCTGCCAGGTCCCAGAGTCTGGAGGACACTCTTGAAGACCAGTCAGAAAACTCAGCATCAAGCTGCAGGTTGGCATATAATCAAGGGCTCACAGAGGGGTAGAAATGGAAGGAACCTTAGCGGTCACAGAGTCCAAATACCTCCTTTTGCAAAGCCGTGCAATGAAGCCGAGAGATGGGAAGTGACTTCCCCAGGGTCTCACAGTTAGTAGGCAACAAAGCCAGCACCTCTGACTCTAGACCCAGTCCTCTTTCTGTCAGATCTGGGTGGTCAAAGCCTGAGCCACAGAGAGCCCCTGACCTGGCTAAGGTTCAGAAGACAATGGCTTCAGGGAAGATAGAGTCAGATCCCAGCAGAAGTTCATAGAGGGTTTGTTGCTTTCACTCATTCTGTTCAGGGCTTTCCTCTTCTGAATCTCTCAATGGTTCATGAACAACTCGGGGATTCTGAGGAATGGAGGGGGCCTTCCTTACAGGATCACTGAAAGTGACCATTATTTAGTCTCTCATTCAGTAGCCTCCTACAGAAGTAGAGATGGCCCAATGAATAATTTAAAATTTCACATTGTCTCTATTTAGGTCATTCTCAATATGAGAGCCATAAGTTGAAGGGTGATCCATGAACTACAAACAGAAGAGAGCTGAGCTTGTGAAAAGGAGTGAGCACAGGGTTTGCAGCTGAAATATTGCACACCAGCATTACAGTGAGTCTGTGACTCAATTCACTTGGCTGCTCCATCCTGGATGCAGAAGCTGATTATGGAATCAAGTGAGAAACAGAAAGGATGCTGAGCTCACCAAGTGTACTGCTGTTATTTTGTGGAAATAAGAACTGGGCCCCAGAGAAGGACAGTGACTCACCTAAGGTCACACAGCCAGTAAGTGGCAGTAAGTGGCAAAGCCAAGATTCAAATTCAGGTCTGCTGTTTACAGAGTCATGTCTCTAATGCTTCCCAGTCAAAGGTCCTGGGGCAAATAAATTCCCTTCTTGGAGGCTCAGTTTATCCTTCTGTAATATGGAGAAAACAATAATATTCTATGCTACTCACAGCACATGACTGTTGGGAGAACAGCACTTATAAATGGATTCCCTGATATTCAGGCATCTGTTCCTTGTTTTCAAAGTATATATTTCTGAATCGGCCCTTAGCTGTTATCCCTGCGTTCCTCCCTTGCAGGCATGTTCCTGATAACTAAGATGAGATCAAAGAGATCTGCTCCCGGACGCAAACATTTTCAGGATGGCACTATTCCCGGAAACACCTCTGCCCTGATTTGGTCCCAATGCTGAAGCAGCAACGCAGCAGCAGCCTGATGCTGTCACCAATTGTTCACCCAAGCTCCATCTATGGCCAGTTACCAACTGCCATTTATAATTTCCTACAGAAGAAACAGCTTTGTTTGAATGGCGGCAGACACTGGTAACATAAGGACATTAAATTTAAATTTTTAAGGTGTGTTAGGGGAAAAAAACATTCTATTCTAGTCCATGTTGGAGAGGCTACCGAAGGACAGGCATAATAATGCACTTTTGATGGAGCTGCACGTTGGCCCATTCATTCTAATTCAGGTGATGTGTTGGTTACTTGGGCTAAACTGCTTTTTCTTTTCCTTTTTTTTGTAATAAGGGATGACTGGTGGAAGTCAAGAAAGGGATACGGTATGAAACAAAAGTGATATGGAAAACAAGATAAAAATAATAATTTATATATGTGAATTCATATGTGTATATATATACACGCAGATATGTATATATGCTTATGCATATATGTCTATGTATGTATACAATGTTTTTATTCCTGAGTATGAAGAGGATAGAATATTTCACATATTGCACCCCCATTATATATACACAAATTCTGTTCTCATCAAACCTAGGAATAAAATTATCATTAGAGAAAGCAGAGATTGATAACAGGTAAGGATTAGTAAGAAAAGGATTAAAGTGTACCTAGGTGTTTATTTTCCCTAAAAACTTGCTCTCTGGGACTATCTACTTCTTTCTTCAACAAACATTTGGACTAAATTCTGTAATGTTTACAGTTAGCTATTTCTTTTTATACTATTTGCTCCTTTGTTGTATTTTCATTTAGTTCTTGAGGCTTTGATGCCTCACAGTGGCAAAGAGATGATTCTAGTTTTTTTGAAGCATATACCTGCAGAGCAAAAGCTCTGCTAGGTCCCAACAGACTCAGAACTGTGTTTTGAGTACAGGTTTTGGGATGGACTGAATGGTGTTTGGCAAATGACCAGCTTAACTACTTTCATGAAGATCATGTTCTAAGGTTTCTATCTACTAAGAGATCGCCATTCCCTCAATTTGAGAGGATCTTGATCAGTGTATGTTCATATTCTGAAATATTAAACGGCTGTCTATTTTTTTCCCAAAAGGATAATGTTAATCTCTTCTCTTTAAATTTTTTCCAATTATCAATCATTTCTTTATCTGTACTCCCAACACCCTTCCCCCATCAAAAAGAAATAAAAGGAAAAGAAAAAAATCCTTTTCCTGAAGTAAGAATAGTCCAGCAGAACAAATGGCCCATTGGCTACATTCAGCCCAGACCTTGCGCATCATGCCCCCAGCATCATGGCTGGTCAGGCACCGATCAGAGCTCCTTAGTCTTCACAACATCATTACCACTATACATATCGTTCTCTTGGTTCTGCTCAGTTCATCTCAAGTCTTCCCAGGGCTTTCTGAAACCATCTCTTTCTCTGTTTCTTACAGCACACTCATGTTCATTACAGTCACGTGCCACAATTTGCTCAGCCAGTCTCTAGTTACTGGACATCCCTGTAGCTCCCAGTCTTTGTCACCACAGAAAGAGTGGCTATAAAATACACAGATGAGAATCTTTTTACTTTCGTTAACCACAGCTACCAGAAATGTGGCTCTTCAGACTAAAAGAGCATAATGAAGTTGCTGCTGCTCATCTGTTAATAAGAGATCCTGGTGGCAAGTAGGGGTCATGGGCTTGAAACTAAAAGGTGCCTCAGAGATCATTAACTCTACATTCTACAAACGAGGGGCCATGACCTGCACACAACCACATGGGAGTAAATGACTCCTTCTACTGTGTCATAGATGCTTTCTCAGTCAGCCTCCCAAAGGCTAGGTTTGTACATCAAATCCCATAAAGTAGACATGGGCAGCTAAGTGGTGCAGTGGATAGAGTGCTGAGCCCAGAATCAGAAGGACATGAATTCAAATCCAGCCTCAGACACTTTCTAACTGTGTGACTCTGAGCAAGCCACTTAGCCCTATTTGCTTTTGTTTTCCCCATTGATAAAATGAGCTGGAGAAGGAAATGGCAAACCACTCCAGTGTCTTTGCCAAGAAAACTCCAAAAGGGGCTACAAGAGAGCTGGACAAGACTGAAACAACTCAACGACAGCAAAATAGACATCACAGAGGCATATTCCCCTAGACCAAAGTTACTCCGGAGGGAATGGAGGGCAGAGCTTAGCTTACATCAAACAGTGAGTGTGCCTTCCAGGAGAAACCATGGGAATGCCAAAATTGAGAGCTGGAAGGGACCTCAGAGGGCATCTCTTCCAACCTGCTGATCTCCCAGAGGACATGGAGGCCCCAAGTCACATAGAGATTAAGTGACTGAGCCAGGATTGGACTTGGCACCTCAAATGCCAGCAGAGCCCTCTGCCAGGGGGCTTCTCCAGCAAAGGGAGGAGACTTCTTCTGAAGCTAAAGAACATGGCTTCCCACAGCCTGCCCAGAAAAAGATGGGCAGGCAAAATCTTTGAAGATTGCTTTACAGCTTCCTTCCAAGATATGAGCAGATTAGCAGGTGCCCTTCGGGATACCAGATGTATCCTCTGGGATGTCATCTGCCCTTTTCTGTCTATAGACTTCCTTTATATGCAGCTGGTCTTATCACTCATTTCCTCAAACCCCTTCAGTGGTCCCATTGTGTATGACAGAGAAATCAAGGATCACCAGACAGAGAAGAAAAGGACCTGAGAAACCACCTACTTGAATCTCCTTGTTTTACGGGAGGGAAATGAAGCCCAGAGAGGAGGAGGGAGGTACTCAGACAAGATCACTCCCATAGGAAGTAGCAAGGCGCCACTAAGCCCTGCTCCTCTGACTCCAAATTCAATACTTTGACGCTAGAATATGTCTATTTTCCAAATTAGGCAGCGGGGTGATGCCACAAGGATAGAGTGCTGGTGGCCTTAGGCAAGTGAAACGACCTCTCAATCTCAGCATCCTTATACGTAAAATGGGGGTAATAGACTGCATCTACCTTACAGGGTTTTGTGGGGGGTACATAAGATATTTGTCAAGTGTTTTACAACCTTCCAGGACTGTAAAATGCAAGCTACTATTACTATCATTATTAGTTCTGGCATTCGAGGCCCTTCCTTAACTAGAACCATTCTACCTACTCATTCTTATCGATTCCACACCCTTTCCCTTACTCATTCTTATCGATTCCACACTCTTATCCTTTCCACACCCTACGCTATAGGTAAACTTGATGATCCTTTGTATCCCATGTATATCCTACACTTTCCCACCTCAGAACCTTTGTTCATGTTGTTAGACCTGGAGTAACCTGCTCCATCTGTCTTTGGATTTCCTATTCATTCTTTAAAGTTCAACTTCAATTCCAAGAGATTAAGGATGTCTTAATCTTAAGGATGAAATAATCCCCTTTGTACAGAGAATTAATGATTTAGAGCTAAACAGGACCTCAGAGGTCCAATACTTTTGTCTTACAGATGGGGAAACTGAGGCTGAGCAAAGGAGGTGACTTGCCTGTGACTTGTCATAGAGGTAGTAACTGGAAAAGGCAGGATTTAAATCCAGATATTTTTTCCACAAATCTCCCAAGTATTCTCTTTGTGACACCCACACTGGTAGACTCTTCATCTCCAGACTTAACGGTCTCTGCCACACTCATCATGTAATATCATTTATTGTCATTATCTGTGCATGTTCAAAACTACACATACAAGGCTCAAAACTCCATGAAGGCAAGTGCCAGATCACCTCTAAATTTTGTTTCTCTTCCACACAGTAGGTAGGAAATGAACACATGTGGAATTCAATCAGCTCAGTTCATCCAGTTCCTATCACTGATCTCTGCACACAGTAGGTGATTAATAGATGTTTGCTGAATCTCACTGGGTCCTGTGATAATGAAGCTGCTTTGTGAGGCCTGACCAACTCAATTGATTTGTTTCCAATCTCACTCAGCCATTTAGCATGGAGCCAATGCATGGGACTTCTGGACTCTGGCCACTTAGGTCTATTAAAAGCCCGTTTATTCCCTGCCTTGAGTCAATAAGGAGGGCCATTTTTTTGGTTCCCACTTCCTGATTTTAGCCCACAGAGAAAAATTAAATCTGTTGATCCCTAATTGACTTCAGGTGGCTCCCAAACCAAACACCGACATCTACCTCATGAATAATTTCTCCTTTAAATGAGCTTCAATTTTATGTGGAAGATAAGAAAATGAAAATGAAAACAGCAGGAAAGGCAGAGAAAAGAACTACCTTCAGCTGTCTAACAGATACAGGCAAGTCCTGCCCTTCCACTGTGGGGCCACTGGGAGGGACTGGGGGATGCCACTGGCCATCATACAATGATGGATTCCCACTATTATGGGTCAGAATGAAAAGTTGGGAACTTAGGATCATCTGGATTAGATGGTGTCACAGCAGCTAAAGCCCTGCGCCTCGTGTCAAATCCAGCCTCAGATTTATCCACACTGTGACCCTGAGCAACTCATTTAACCTCTATCTTCTTCCGTTTCCTCAGCTGTAAAATGGACATAATAATAGCGCCTGTCTCCCAGAGTTGTTGTGAAAATCAAATAAAAATTGATGAAAGCACTTAGCATAGTGCCCAGCACATAGAAGGCGCTTAATAAATGCTCATTCCCTTCCCCCCTTCTCACTTGGAATGAAAAACTCTTGTTAGTTCAATCAACATAAGTTACTATTGTTAAGCTCTGGGAAATCATTTCACTTCTCAGAAACTCAGATGAGTTGCTGAGTTGCATTAGTGAAAGGAGATTTCATGCTGAGAGTTTTACACATGAATGAAATCACATGCCCCCCAACAGGCTCAGCCCTGTGCTTGATCGTGGGGATCTAAGAACAAAAGTTGGCACATCTTGCCCCCTTGAGCTGACATTCTACTAGGGGGAAACACATCTGGAGGAGCAGCCATCATGCTTAGAGTTCAGGACCCACTCCTTGGTATTTCCAAAGTGAAAGCCAAGCAGCACTTGAAAAAAATTTAATTAGAACTGTTTGTTTCCCCCATAGGCTTGTTGTTATGTGCAGTGGAAAGAATTCTGGGCTGGAGTGAGAAGATCTGATTCCAGATTCCATCTCTGCCTCTTACCACTTGTGTGTCCTTGAGATCAACAATGGAGACTTAGATCTCTCGAAGCCTCAATTTCCCTCGATGAAATGGAGAGGATCAGACTATATAATTTCTCTTACCTCTGTGATCCCATGATCCTGCTACCCAATGATTCAGTTTCTCAGAACCACCTTTCACTTCTCTTAAATTTCAAAGGGCGTCTAAGAGAAGGCAACCTGATGAGTAAGAATTTTTTCTTTGAGTCAAAAGATCTGGGTCCCTGTATGAGGCTGCTTACTAGTAAAATATCTATGTTAACTTGGGTAAGTCCTTCTCTCTCTCTGGCCTCAATTTTTTTTTCTACAGAAGAAAAGGGTTGGACTAAATGATCTCTGCGGTCCCTTTTAGCTCTGACATTGTGGGCTGTAATGTTGTGAAGGATGAATGTGATAGAAAACACTATCAGACTCCTTTTGGGAAAAAGAATTGTCCTAATACCTAAACCAGAAAAGTTTAAGGCATAGAAACAAAACCAAAGACCAATTTCATTCAGGAAGATCGAGTCAAAATTTGTCAAGAAGTCAAACAGACTATAACAATTCATCCAAGAAATCATTCATTATGACAAAGTTGGATTTATACTAGGGATGTGAGGATGGTTTAGCATTAGGAAAAAAATCAAAATAATCATCTGAAAATAAGTATATTTAAAAGTATGATTATCTTAATAGATTCATAAAAAGCCTTTGGCAATATGTAACATCTATGCTTAAAAAAATCCCTACAAAGTATACACATAGAGGGATTTTAACATTATAGAATTACTTATCTAAAATTAGATCAAGCATCACACACAATGGAGATATGTTAGAAGCACTCTCACTAAATATAGGAATAAAGCAAGGATGCTCACTCTCCCCACTCTTATTTGATAGAGTTCTAAAAATGCTAGAAAGAGCCCTGAGAGAAAGAAATTAATTGTGTGAAGACAAAGAGGAGATGAAACTATACCTGTTAGCTCAGAGGTATCAAACACATAGGGTTCATTGAACTAGATTAAAATGAAATGTTTAATAGAATAAAGAAAAAACAATAGAACATAACTAATATATGATTTTCTAATATGCAATTTCAATATGCAATTGATTAAAGATTCTTATATATGGTTAAGAGATCACTGTTCTCTCTCCTCTTGCTTGGAGAGAGGAAGATGGGAGCAGTAAATGTCCTATTTAAAGCACTATGAGCTAATCTGACTAGAGGAAAGGACTACCTTTCCCACCTTTTTAAGGTCCTGTGGTACTGAGAAATGAACTTGGGATATTTTTCTGTTTAATTTGTTCTTTTTGGTCCTAGATATAAGTGGTAGAGTTCCTGAACCCTGATTTGAGTCAGAAAGATTTTGGCATATGATTCCACACTGGATGTTGCTGCCAGAATGGGAAGGAATCCCTGAGAAACCAAGGTGCCTAGAAAATACCCCCATTGGTGATCTGAACTAGGAACTTAGTGGAATTGTGCTTTTAAAAAAAACATTTAGGGAGTTCATGGTTCTTCCTTGAGCTACCCACGTGGCCTGGTCATTTCTTATTCACGTCTCCAAATCATGCTAACTGCTGGACACTGAGCAGCCCACGGCAAATGGCGCCCACACGGGACACATAGGAACCTGAAAGGAAGGTCCACAGCGGAGATGGCCCTTACAAGCAGAAGGAGCTCCAAAAATCACAAGTCACAGGATGCTGATGAATGACCACTGAAGATGCCAACACAGAATGTCCAGGTGTGTTCCAGCAGATGCAGAAACAGAGAAGAGGATCAGAGGTTCCTCACAAGGACAACCCCAGAAGAAATGACTTGGCATCCCACCTTTTCACAGAATGATACAGCCTTCTAATAGAACATTACATGATGACAGACTTCAGAAACACCTGCACTTCAAGAAACATCTGATTTTCTACTAAGAACTGACTTTTGGACTTTTTAAATCACAGGACTAATTGCCTCCCTCTTAATGTCAACGACTGTGTCTTCTATTTTAAGTGGGATACAAACTGCTCCATTTGTGAATGAGTTTGCAAGGAATGCTACCTTGCCTTTGAAAACTCAAGACCAGACTCCCTCTCCAATGTAATTGTGGATACATCTATCTATGTATGAACTTTTAATTGCATTGATTTTACTTTTGCTCAATGTACATCTAGTAGAGATCTTGTTGAACAATCTTTATTTTGCTTTTTTCAAAAAAAAAACAAAAACATTTAAACCCCACACAGCCCCTTCTTTAGTGATATCAGGGGGCAACATAGAACCCTTTTTGTCTTTTAAAATGTATGTATTTTGAAGATAGGCAATTAGGTAGTGCAGTGGATAGAATGTAGAGCCTAGAGTCAGAAAGACTCATCATCCTGAGTTCAAATCCAGACTTAGACACTTACTAGCTGTGTACCCTGGGCAAGTCACTTAATCCTGTTAGCTTCCATTTCTTCATTTGTAAAATGATCTAGAAAAGGAAATGGCAGACCACTCCAGTATCTTTACCAAGTAAATCTCAAATGGAGTCACAGAGAATTGGGCATAACTGAAATAACTGAACCAACTGGAACTGGGATGCAGGGGACTCCCAACAAATTCACTTGAAGCTAGAGACAGTGGCAGAGAGACTAGACACTCTCAAATCCCCCAAGGTTACTGGAGAGCCCTGTGGAAGGGGTAAACTGTAATCTACCTGGTCTTCAGGCACTAGAGGCCAGGGCACTCACTACGGAGTGATCATATGAAAATGAAGAATATGCAAAACCAAAAAATGATGCATCCCAGATAAGAAAGGAAATTGTCAATTGGAGAAAAATCTTTGTGTCCAATCTCTGAGAAGAGTTTGCTAATAGGATAGGGGGAGAGTTGTAGATGTATATATACAAGTAGAAAATGAACAGAAATCTCTACAGTCAAAAGTTATTCTCCTCATGATGGGCGGAGCCAAGATGGCACCGTAGAAGCAGGAAAATTCCCTGTGCTCCCCCCATAACCACTTCAAATACCTGTAAAATATGACTCTAAACAAACTTTAGAACCACATAACTCACAAAGTGACAGAAAGAAACAAATCTCCCACTTAAGTCAGCCCAGCAGGCAGACAGGAAGGATCTCTTGCAGCACACTGGGAGGAGAGCCCAGCCCCATGAGCCTGTTTTAGCCTCAAGGCAGCCCCAACCACTATAAGGGTTATGGGATTTAAAGATCTTCCATGCCCTATGGGACTTGCTGATGTAGCAAGAAGGGGTGGGGCAAGAGGAAGCAGAAGCCAAGCTAGAGTGTGTGCTGCAGCAGTGGTCGTGGTAGTGGCCAAGGTGAAGGTGGGGCACGAACCCCTTTTTTGAGCCAACCAGAATTTCTGCTAAGGACTCCTGCTGAGGACTACCAGGGATGGAAACTGCAGGTGGCCAGAGCTGCTGGGAGCATGCTTCCTGGATGCTGAGCAGTTGCCATGAGTGGGGAGAGGAGAACCTTTGCTTGAGGTAACCTGCTCTGTTTTGAAGGCTTGAGAATGTGAGTGTTTATACTATGTTAACTACATGTGCCAACTTCATAACTACTGTGATGGCTTTGACTTTCTGGCTTTGGGATTCAGTTATCTGGTATTTCAATAAACGTTCTAACTTTATTCCCCATTTAGAGAACCTGTTATATTTTGTGATTAATAACCATATCAGCATATTTATAGTTACTGTAGGCTTTGTGAATACTGCATTGTTGATACAAGCAGCTGCAGCTGGAGGGACTTCTGGAAAAAATGGATCACCAGCAGCTGTGGCAGTTTCCAGAATTATCAACCCATAAATGCCAAAGGCAAAGTAAAAGCTCAGTGTGGACTTTGGGAACAGGGGGTCCAGGAGTGCAGTCTGGCCTCTGGCCCCAGCAGGAGAAGCAGCTGAGGCCTGGACATCATGACTATGTGGCTGCTTCAGAGCTGCTGGCCTGCAGATCGTAGGGGGACCAAATGACCATCTTGTGGGGTAATCACTCTTGCTTTAACCTGCTTGGGTCTGGATAACTGTCTTGAGTGGAGGTCCTGGGGTTTGTGACCAGGTGCCAGAGCCTGCAGAGGCTTCAGAGAGGGCACCCAACTAATAGCTCTAGCAGCTGAGAAAACCCCAGAGATTTGGGACAAAGCTCTCCTCTCTGGAAGCAGAGTTCTACTATGGCAAAAAGCTCAAAAGTCAAGTAAATGAGTGGCAACATGAGCAAGCAAAGCAAGCACAGCAGTCAAACCTTAGATTCCTATTTTGGGGACAAAAAGGATCAAAGTATGGAACAGGAGGAAGACAACAAAGCCAGAACTCCTGTAGCAAAAGCTTCCAAGAAAAATATGAACTGGCTACAGGCAATAGAAGAACTTAAGAAGGATTTTGAAAACCAAATAAGAGAAGTGGAGGAAAAATTGGGAAGAGAAATGAGAATGATGCAAGAAAATTATGAAATGAGAGTCAACAGCCTGACTGAGGAAACTAACACCTTAAAAAATAGACTAACTCAAATGGCAAAAGAGGTTCAAAAAGGCAATGAGGAGAAGAATGCCTTAAAAAGCCGAATTTACCAGATGGAAAAAGAATCTCAAAAGCTCACTGAGGAGAATCATTCCTTCAGAATTAGACTGGAGCAAATGGAAGCTAGTGACTTTATGAGAAATCAAAATACTATAAAACAGATCCAAACAAATGAAAAAATAGAAGGTAATGTGAAATATCTCATTGAAAAAAACCACTGACCTGGAAAATAGATCCAGGAGAGATCATTAAAAATTATTGGACTACCTGAAAGCCATGACCAAAGAAAGAACCTAGAAATTATCCTTCAAGAAATTCTCAAGGGGGCGGCTAGGTGGCGCAGTGAA
The DNA here is from genome assembly GCA_011680675.1 of Gymnobelideus leadbeateri. Taxonomy (NCBI): domain Eukaryota; kingdom Metazoa; phylum Chordata; class Mammalia; order Diprotodontia; family Petauridae; genus Gymnobelideus; species Gymnobelideus leadbeateri. Next base: position 268,956 of record WOXC01009631.1, on the reverse strand, counting down.
TAGAGCGCCGGCCCTGGAATCAGAAGGACCTGAGTTCGGAGCCGGCCTCAGACACTTAATCCGCACAAACAAAAACCTAGCCCTGTAACCTTAGGCAAGTTACTTAACCCCAATTGCCCTAAAGGGGCAGCTAGGTGGCGCAGTGAGTAAGAGCGCCGGCCTCAGAGTTGGGATGACCCGAGATCAAATCCGGCCTCAGAAAATGAGCACCCACACATAAATAATGACTAGCCGTGTAACCTTGAGCAAGTTACTTAACCCCAATTGCTTTAAAAAAAAAAAAAAGAAAAGAAAAGAAATTCTCAAGGAAAATTGCCCAGATGTTTTAGAACCATAGGGCAAAATAGAGGTTGAAAGAATCCACCAATCACCTCCTGAAAAAGATCCCAAAAAGAAAACTCTTAGGAATATTATAGCCAGGTTCCAGAATCCCCAGATCAAGGAGAAAATATTACAAGTAGCCAGGAAAAAACAACTTGAATACTGTGGAAATGCAATCAGGATAGCACAGGATCTGGCAGTTTCTACACTGAGGGATCGAAGGGCTTAGAATATGATATTCCAGAGGGCAAAGGACCTGGGATCAAAACCAAGAATCACCTATCCAGCAAAACTGAGTATCATGTTTCAGGGGAAAATATGGTCATTGAGTGGAATAGAGGACTTTCAAGCATTCTTGAGGAAAAAAAAACAGAGTTGAATAGGAAATTTGACATTCAGACACAAGAAGCAAGAGAAGCTTGAGAAGGTAACCAGGGAAAAGAAATCATAAGGAACTTATCAAAGTTGAACTATTTACATTTCTACATGTAAAAAATTATAATTGTAATGGATGAAACTTTTCTCAGTATGAAAATAGTTGAAGAAGGGTATATGGGCATATGAATACATATGTGAATGTGTATATATATGTTTACAGGTATACATAGATAGAGGACACAGGTCAAATTTAATAGGAAGGGATGATACTTAAAAGGTGAAATTGAGAGGTGAGAGAGGAATATAATGAGAGGAGATGGAGAGAGACAGAATGGGGCAAACTATCTCATATAGAAGAGGCAAGGGAAGATGGTTACAATGGAGGGGAAGAACAGGAAGGCAAAAAGGCAAAACCTTATTCTCATTGAATTTGGCTCAGGGAGAGAATGACATACATACTAAATAGGATATCTCACCCTACAGGAGAGTAGGGGGGAAGGGGATGAGAGGAGGGATGATGGAAGGGAGGGCAGGCTGGGTAGGAGGGAAGTTGGAAGCACCCACTTTTGAAAAGGGACAGGATCAAAGTAGAGGACAGAACAAGTGGGAGGTGGGATAGGAGGGAGGGAAATATAAGCAGTCTTTTACAATATATCTACTATGGTAATGTTTTGCATAGCTACACATGTACAACATATACTGAATTGCTTATCTTCCCAGTAAGGATGGGTGACAAGGGAGGAAGGGAAAGAATCTGGAATTCAAAGTTTTAAAATCAAATGTTTAAAAATATATAAATATTATTATTAATACTACTTTACATATAATTGGGAAATAAGATATACAGGCATTGGAGCATAGAGATTCACCATGCCCTACTGGAAAAGTTGAAAGGGGTATAAGAGAAGATATGGGATAGAACAGATTGGAGGAGGGGATATCCTGTGGGACTGCTATTCTGGGGTGGTGGGTAGGGGAAAAACGGGGAGAAAATTGTAACTCAAAATCTGGCGGAAATGAATGATGTAAACCAGAAGTTAATAAAGCATTTGGAAAAAGTAAATAAAAATTTAAAAAATAAAAAACAAGTTATTCTCTGATAGTAAAAGAATACGAACAAACAATTCTCAAAAGAATTGTGTATGATTAATAACTATTAAAAGAGCTCAGAATCCCCAATAAGAAAACTTAAAATCACAAGCACCCAGAGCTTTCACTTCACACCAAGAAAACTGGTCTAGAAGACAAAAGGCAGAAATAGTCAATGCTGGAAGGTTTGTCAAAAGATGAACACACTAAGGCTTTGTTGGTAGAATCATGAATTAATACAACCATTATGGAAACCAATTCTGAATTAGGTAAATAAAGTAACTAGAATGTCCACACTCTTTTATCTAAAGATCCCTTTATGGACCATATACCCCAAAGAGGTCATTGTTGGGAAGAAAGTCTCCAGATAAATCAAAAGATTTCTAGTAGCACTTCTGTGGTAGGAAACAACTAGAAACCAAGTATGTAGATGTTCCTGGATCAGGGAATGGCTAACCAAATTGTGGGCCATTGTTGTAATGGGTTGTAATAAATGATAGACTGAGCAAATACAGAGAAGTCTGGGAAGACTTACAGTGAACCAATGAAAAGGAAGTAAGCAGAGAGAGGAAAACAATATACATAGTAATTACAAAAATGCAAATTGAAAGAACCACCAAATAATCAAAATTGAATGTTACAAAATAACAAAGAATAAATTTGGGCCCAAAGAAAACCCCTCCCCTTACTCCTCTGCAGAAGCTGAGGGTCTGGGAACACTGGAAACACTGCAAAATGTTTAATGAATTCATCGAGTTTTTTTTCTCCTGATTTTTCTCCTCTTCTTTTAAGAAAACCCTTTTTTTAGAAGGTATAGTTCTCTGGGAAAGGGAGGCACACAGAGGTAAATTTAAATGGCATAAAAACAAAAAAAAATCAATAAAAATTTATTTTTTTAAAAAAGTCCATAAATGATAACTGTCTGTGTACTCACTGAGGGTGCATATGTCTGCAGCCCCTCCTTGGGAGCTCAGCTATATTTTGTTTATGAAAACAACAATGTGCCCTTTCTACACTTCACAAGCTCTGGTAATCAGAGCGCAAAGTAGGCAGATCCTGAAGCCTTGTCTTTGTATGATTCTTTATAGAAAAATGAAATTGAATGAGATCTATAAAAATGAAATAAACAATCTTTGTGGGCAGCGAGGGGGGTTGGGAGGAAATGTAGGAAATTTCTATGGATGAGGTAGCATTTGAGCTGGAGAAAGGGTAGCATGAGAGAAATAAGCCTGGATTTGCAGTGGGACTACCTGGATGTTCCCCTTGACTCTGTTACTTAACACCCGAGTAACCTTGGGCCAATCTCTCCATCTCTTTGGGCCTCCTTTTAATATGAGGGGGCTGTCCAAGTCACTGATAATAGAGAAGTGTTACTCCAAGCAAGACTAACCCTCTAACAGTACCACTATTTCGAAGCAATTAGATGATCCCATGGACAGAGCACTAGGGCCAGAGTCAGGAAGATCCAAGTTCAAATCCAGTCTCAGATAGTTATTAGCTGGCCAACCCAAGCAAGTCACTCTGCTTGCCTCAGTTTCCTCACCTGTAAAACAGTACACTTCACAGGCTTGTTATGAGGATCAAATGAGATAATATTTTGAAAATGCTTCACACAGGGTCTGGCACACAGTAGCTTCTATATAAATGTTTATTCCCTTCCTTGATAATTCCCCAGTGCCGGTGGTTCTACCTCACACCATCAGACTGGCAGTGATGACCAAAACAAATGAGAATGACATTCGGAGGGATGATGGGAGGACAGGCACACTGGTAGTAGTCATTCTGGAAACCAATTTGGAATGACTAAAAAGTTACTAAAGCATGTGATATAATACCTCAACAGATCAAAGACAAAGGAAAAGGACCTTTATGTATGAACCACATCTACAGGAGCTCTTTCTGTTGTGGAAAAGAATTAGAAAGAAGGCTGGCACCTGTCAATTATGGCTGAACAAAGTAGGTTACATGGATGTAATGAAATTTTATTGTGCAATAAAGAACAACAAAAAGGATGGATCCAGAGAAGAAATGGGGAAGCCTTGCACTAACTTATGCAGAGTTGAACAGAGCCAGAAGAACAGCTTTTATATAGCAGCCCTCTGGGCTCACTCTCCCAACTCCTACTTGCCCTAGCAGCAACATGGAGGAAAGTTAATACTTCTCCCCTTAGGAGGTCTAGGAGTAACCCATGTTATTGTTCACAAGCCCCCATCAGTGTGTCCCATATTAACGAATCAGTTAACCACTACCTAATATCAACTAACCAAGTAAAGTCAATTTGCTTTTAGAAAGTGGTATTTACTAAGGTGATATAAATAAGAACAGCAAATATGAAAAACATTCCCCAAGAAGTCTGGGACACACTCACCCCAAATGAAGAGTTCAGGAGAAAGTAGATTCATGCTTAAAGTACCCAGCTGGCAAAGTGGTGACTCACAGTGCTGGGGAGATACAAGGCCTTTTCTCTTTTTGTGCATATACAGGCTGTACGTGTGTACATATATGTATGTGTGTACATGTGTATATACACACATAAATGCACATACATGCACATTCATGAGGAGGGAGACTGCTGTCCCCTTACTATAACATTCTGCTGAGGCTTTTGGAAAACCCTGGACCTGCTTTCCCACATGTTTCTAGTTTACCTGTTTCTGATGCAGCTGCCGCTATAACCCAAAGCTGTTCTACAGACACTCTTAGCCCATTCTGATGAAAACCCAAAGCTTCCAGACCTTTGAAGCTTTGCAGGATCCTCTTTTGCTCAAGATGCTGGGGCAGAAAGGAGTCTCCTCCCCACAGCTCACCAGCTCCAGGGGATTCCCTCTCAAGGGCTTGCAGACCTTGGGGATTCCAACAAGAGGCCCACCCAATAAGACCTCTGGGACTCCAACCCAGAAGGATTCGTCCAGCATTTGTGCTATGTTTGGCCATGAACTTGTGCTTAGCTCAGTGCCTGGGACAGGGCAAGTACTCAAATAACTGGGTTTTGGTTGAGTGACTGACTTGGTTGGTGCCAAAGCTATGTAGAAACTAAGCTAAGTAGAGTCTACTCCTCCCCTCAGCCTAAAAGACCAGGGTGATGCAGGGTAAAGTATAACCTTGAAGTGGTGGGGAAAATATTTTTCTGTTCATTTTCACTATGTCTTTGAAGTAAATATTCCTGTGTAAGATAACTAACATTTTAAAAATGCTCACTATTTGCCATACACTGTGCTAAGGTTTTTACAATTATGATCTAATTTGACCCTCACAACAACCTTGAGGAGTAGATACTATTTTTATCCCCATTTTACAGATGAGGAAACTGAGTCAAAGTTTAAGTAACACAGCTAGTAAAAATCTGAGGCTGGATTTGAACTCGGGTCTTCCTGACTCTAGGCTCAGTTCTCTGTGCTAGGTGGGTAAATGGGACTAGGAATGCTAGTTGCAGCAATCTGGGAAAGCAAGGAATAGTTTACCTGTCAGATTTGTGGAGAGGGAAAGACTTTAGGACCAAACAAGAATTAGAGAGCATTATAAAATGCAAAATGGATAATTCTGACTACATTAAATTGAAAAGCTTCTGTACAAACAAAGCCAATGTAACCAAGATCAAGAGGGAGGTGGGAAATTGGGAAAGAATTTTTACAATCTATGTCTCTGATAAAGGACTCATTTCTAAAATATACAGAGAATTGAGTCAAATCTATAAGAATATAAGTCATTCCCCAATTGATAAATGGTCAAAGGATATGAACAGGCAGTTTTCAGAGAAAGAAATTAAAGATATCTATAAGCATATGAAGAAATGCTCTAAATCACTATTGATTAGAGAAATGCAAATCAAAACAACTCTGAGGTACCACGTCTCCAGTCAGATTGGCTAAGATGACAAAACAGGAAAATGACAAATGCTGGAGAGGATGTGGACAAATTGGAATACTAATGCATTGCTGGTGGAGTTGTGAATTGATCCAACCATTCTGGAGAGCAATCTGGAATTATGCCCAAAGGGCTAAAAATAATTTCATACCCTTTGACCCAGCCATACCACTTCTAGGGTTATATCCCAAAGAGATCATAGAAGAGGGAGGAAGACCCATATGTACAAAAATATTTATAGCAGCTCTTTTCATGATTGCAAAGAATTAGAAATTAAAGGGGTGCCCACCAATTGGGGAATGGCTAAACAAGTTGTGGTATATGAATGTAGTGGAATATTATTGTGCTATAAGAAACGAGGAAGAGACGGTTTTCATATTTACCTGGAGAGGCTTATACAAACTGATGCTGAGTGAGAAGAGTAGAACCAGGAGAAGCAGTCATATAAGTCAATCCCAAAAGACTCATGAAGGAAAGAAATGCAACATCCAAAGATATAACTAGAAAGAACTGAGCTTGAATCCTGATGGAAGCAAACTAATTAATCTTTTTCTTTTCATTGTTTGGTTTTATTTCCTCTCTACCATTTTTCACCCCATCTAGTATAATACACCTTTGTAACTTGACTAATGTCTAATGTGGAAGTATTTGCAGATCCTATACTGGACTATATGCTGTCATGGGGTGTGGGGGGAGGGAGGGAAGAGAAATTTGAAACTCAAGGAACTATGGAATTGAATCTTGTTAACTAAAAATAAACAAATAAATTAAAAAAAAAAAAAAGAAAGAAATGCTAGTTGCCAGCCCCTAACAAGGGAGAGGAATATTGCCAGCCAGAAGTAGGGCCAATGGCAGTAAGGAAAATAAACCACCTACAAAGCCCTCTGGAAAGAGCTCCCTAGATGTGACTGGATGTGCTAGAGGGGGCTGAAAGTAAAAGGGAGAACTGTTGGGGGGAAGTCAACCCAAAAGCCCAAGGAGACCATCTCAATGGAGGATCTTCACCCAGCCCCGGCCCTGGGAGGCAGAGACTGGCCCATCGCTGGGGGTCTTAGTGGGGCCTGGAAAGACTCTCCAGTGGAACCAGTATAATCATAACAAACACCCCTTCCATTTCAAAGCTGTGTAAACCTTCCAGACTACAGTTACCAGCACTGGTGTTATTAATAACAATGGGTCTTTTTTCCTGAGACTGACTCTTAGTGATTTGAGAGGATTAAGCTAAAAAGAAAGAACAAAGTGGGAAGAGAAGGAGCTAAATCTTATTTATCAGCAGAAACACAAACAAATCAAAAGCAGTTGCCTGCCCTAAGCTGTTCCTCAGCCTGGGGCAGCAAGTCCAGTGGCTTTTCCATCCCCACAACCCTATTTCTAATGAAATCGTGCCCTCCCTATTTCAGCCTCATATTCTCTCAGATTTGGAGTGATCGAACTGATGTTCTTTTAAATTTCCAGAGATAGGAAACATTCTTAGATGTGTCCTTTTTCATCCAGAAGATTTAAAAATACAAAAAAGAATGTCAGTGGCATCTATAACAATTGTAGGGCCAATCAAGCTGTTTCTACTCTGGAACCAGTCCTTCTGTAATAATGATAACTCCCTTTTCTGAAAGCTTCAGATTTACTTTCCTTATAATAACCCTGTTAAGGTAAACAAGTATTATTTTTCCATTTCTTTGGAGTAGAAAACTGAGGCTTAGAGGTAAAATGACTTAACCATAGTCACAAAGCTAGTAATTATCAGAGCAGGCACTTGAACTCAGGTCTTCCAATGTCATAGGATTTCTCCTATACCACCTTCTAGAGGAGGTAACAGGGCCTAGAAATGATGAGCTAATAGAATCTTTTTTCAAAAGCAAAAATCCTAGCAAATGTCACAAGCTAAAGAAAACATTCTTGGGAAAGTGGACTCAGAGTGATCTCATCACAACAGATCCATTCAAGCATCTGAACAATTATAGAAGTGATCTGTGGCTGGGCAATCATTCATATGAAAAAGATGGAGGCAGAGATGGGGAATGAACTCTAAGTTCAAGAAGACTCAATAACTCAATGACTTTTTTTTATTCAGACCTCTGATTTCATTGATCTTGGCAACTCCTGTTCAAGAAACTCCCTCTACCAGGAAAAGGAAAACTATAGCCTGAAGTCCCTAATGAATACTGATGTAAGAATTTTAAATATTAGCAAGGAGATTAGCAACATATTGCAAAGAATATACACTACGACCATGCTACATTAATACCAGGAATGCAGGGCTGGTTCAGCATTAGAAAAATTATAAACATAATTGACCATATCAATAACAAAAATAAAAATCATGATTACATCAATCAAGGCAGGAAAAGTTTTTTACAAGATGCAACATTTTGTTCCTGTCAAAAAAATACTAGAAAACATAGGAATAAACAGAGCTTTCTTTAATATGCTAAATAATAGCTATAGAAAGCCAACAGCCAGTATTATTTATAATGAGGATATACTAGAGACCTTTCCAGTATGAGCAGGGGTAAAGCAAGGAGAAGAAGCAGGTGGTTAGTGGATAGAGTGGTAGCCCTGAAGGCAGGAAGTTCAAATCCAGGCTCAGACTCTTCCTAGCTGGGTGACTCTGGACAAGTCACTTAAATATTGGTCTGCCCCATTTTCCTCACCTGTAAAATGAAAATAATAATAGCACCTACCTCCCAGCATTGTTGTGAGAATCAAATTCGATAGTAATTGTAAAGTGGTTAGCACAGTGCCTGGCACATACTAAACACTGTATAAATGCTAAAATGTCCATTATCACCCTTCCTTACTATTCAATATGGTGCTAGAAATGGTGCTTCGATATGGTGCTACAGTGATAAGAAAAAGAAACTGAAGGGATCAGCACAGGCAAAGAGAAAACTAAATTATCACTTTTTGTAGATGATCTGATAGTTTAGAGAATTCTAGAGAATCTACTAAAAAGCTAACTAAAAACAATTAACAACTTCAACAAAGTTGCAGAATGTGATGGAAACCCATACAAATCATTTGTGTATTATCAACAAAATCCAAACTTTTCCATTTAAAATAACTACATCTAGCATAAAATACTTGGGAGTCTACTTGTCACACACAAACACACATGCGCGCACACACACACACACACACACACACACACATACATACACAGTTGTGTGGACACAATTACCAAATATTCTTCCCCAAAATACAGATCTAAATAACTGGAGAAATATTAACTGCTTAAATATTAATTGGCTGAACCAACATTGTAAAAATGTCAATACTACATAATTGATTTACATATTCAGTACCATGGCGATCAAATTACAAAAGGATCACTTTATAGAGATAGAAAAAGCAATAAAATTCATCTGGAGGAACATAAAGTCAAGAATCTAAAAGTAATTAATTTAAAAAACAATAAGGGGATCCAGTGTTAGGATCTAGGAGAGCCCCAAAATGTAACAATACATGGTCCCTGCCCTCAGAGCAATCCCAACAGGCATTCTGGTTTCCAGTGCCTCCAAGTTCTGATGTCCCCTGTTCCAAAAGCCCCCCCATCTCTGACAACTTGTGTTCTAAGGGTGTGTTCTAAGGTCCCTTCCCACTCCTGCACTCTAGAATATGAGCTCCCCAACGCTTCTGCCCTGCTCTGATTCCATTCCAGGTTCAATCACTACTGGGCTTTAGGAAATTCAAGGTGCCCAGATCCCCAGGACTGGCACATCCAGCTAACCCAGTCCATTTAAACAGTTGAATGACTAGTGGATGCCTGAAAAAAAAAAAAAAAGAGCGTTCATAGAAATGACCTTCGGGATGGGTGGGATCCAGGTTCATCCATAGAGCTCTGTCCTCACAGCACCTGCTGCTGCAGTGGGCAGACAGGAACCACAGCCTGTACAACAGATTCTTTTAATCCCCCAAAAGGAAACAAACAAGTTTGGATGACAGCCGCTCCAGCTAACTGCTTGCCAAAGCAAGGGCAAGCAGCCTCCTCCATCTCCCTCCCTTTCTCCTTTTCCCCTTAATAATATCAATGTTTCCTATACATGCCAATTATTCACAACATATATTCATGCTCAACAATGTCTACTTACTAAATCACTCCTTAAATCAAATTATCTCCAGAAGTGAACACAAACAAATATTTACAGATTTCTAAACACCCGCCTCCACCCAAATCTATTTGTTCAAAAGCAAGGGGATTTGCTACTGTAAATCTTCATTAATAGAAGACTCAGAGCTGAGGAAGAGCTCAGCCTTGACTCAGCCACATCTGGATGATGATAACAGCCAATGGTGATGTAACACACCACATAGATGATCCCCTTTGGTCTCTCTCTTTGGGCTAGCTTACTGGTGGTCATCTGCCCTCAGCTGGATGACTTTCAGAATCATCTCTTTTGTAGAGAGACTTTTTGGTAAGAATTTGGAGTTTGTTTTATTGCAATCAATCACAAGAATTTATGAAGGGCTTATTACCTGCCAGGAACCCTAATCAGCTCTGGGAATAAGGGGAAAGAAGGGGGATAGACCCTGACTGCAAAAAGATCATATTCTATGGGCAGCAGGTAGAGCAGTGAATAGCACACCAGTCCTGGAGTCAGGAGGACCTGGGTTTGGATCTGGCCTCAGACACTTAACACAAAAACTAGCTGTGTGACCTTGGGCAAGTCACTTAACCCCATTTGCCCTCCAAAAAGCAAAAAAAAAAAATCATATTCTTTTGGGGAAAACAGCAATAGACCTAAGCTGGAACTCCCTACATCCCCAGAAAGCAATCATCCTGCCTCTACTTGAAGACTTTCAATTATGGAGACCTCACTACCTTCCAAGGCAGACCATTCCACTGTAAATCTGTTTTATTGTTAAAGACGTTTTTATCTTACATCAAGCTAAAATACATGTACAAAACATATATACATATGCGCTAATGTCTTCCTTACAATTTCTACCTTGCACAATAAATCAGATCTGATCTGATCATGACAGAGGACAGTGAGATTAATACCCCTTTCTGAATTCTCCTTCTCCCAAACATGAGCTTTCACACCACTCAATGGGAACCAACTTCATCCCACTTGCCTTTTCTAATGTTATCAGGAAGAAGTCCTAGGTAATTTTAACCTATCAAGGTGCCCTGAGGTAAGATGGGAATTGGAGTGATAACTTGAAAAGGGTTGAGATGGGGGGTATTTGCCCTGTGCTTCTGGACCAATGAGAAGTACAGATACCCTTAGGTGTCATATGAAGAGGAGAGAAGACAGGATAAACTCTACTGAATTTAGATGCAGGGACAGCGAGCCTCCTACATGTCACTATGAGAAATGCTCCCCAGCCCTGAGGGACTCCTCATATGGGGCCCCAAGTCAGTGAAGAGGACATTCACAAGTAGACTTAAGACCAATGGAGAATTTTGAGGTTCTCACCCTCACCTAGACCAACTGCTAAAGAACTAGTCCTCATAAACCCAAAATGAATCTGTGATCTGAATATTAATAATATTACATTAGAAGCAGCACAAGTGACTTTCCCAGTTCAATGGGAGAAATTCTAAACTGAACCAGGTACAGACACAGCTATAAAATATCAGATCATTTTGAGGACATGAAATTGAAAACCTTTGTATGAAAAAAACTGCACGACCCAAATAAGAAACAGGCAATTAGAACAAGCTCTGTGTCACATCCAAGATAAGGGCCTGATGACCAAGCTCTGGAGCCAACAAACCCAAATCCCCTCCCCAAAAGATGGCTTGAAAGAAAGAACAGAAAACTATGAACCATGTAAAAATGGGCTCCAAATCACTAATCATAAGAAAAACACAAATCTAAACCTCCCACTCAGTCAGTTAGCTAAGATGGCAAAGAATGGAATTGGCCCATGCTCTGGGGGCTCTTGCAAAGGCTGGAACACTAATGAAGAGCTGGTGGAATGGAGAGTTGAGCCAGTCCTTCCACAAAACAACCAAGAGGCCCAATCTCTAGTCTGAGCTCCTTCCCTTCAGAGACCAAGCTGCTCCAACTTTGTTTTTAGCTCAGCCGCTCCTGGGCTTCAGAGAACCCCTGATCTTTGGGGAAAGTGACTGTCACATACTTCTCTTCTCACAGGATATCTCTTTGTGAGGCGCATGCTCCAAAAAGAAGGTGAGAAGAGGAAAGGCTCCAAACCTACCAAAATAATCACGTCAATGCTTTCTTTGATAATGAAGAGTTGGAAACAACGTATATGCCCATTGACTGGCCAATAGCCTAACCACACAAGCTATGTGAATGGAATATTGTTATGACTATATTGGAGTAGGAGAAGGCTTTTATGAACGGATATAAAATGAAATGGAAGGAAAAACAATACACACCATGACTAAAACATTCAAAAAAATCAATTGAAATGAAAGTTGTGAATTTCTAATAACCAAACTTGGTTCCAGAGGAGAGATGAGGCAGAATCTTCCTTTGTTTGCAGGATCAAAGAATCATTCCACAGGGCTGTAGAATTCTGCAGATGACAGGCTTTGGGGATGTGGTGGAGTTGGGCTGAATGGCTTTTCTTTCCTATGATTCTCTTGCATAAGGATGGCTCTCTGGAAGTGGAGTATTACTCTAAAAAATGTAGGGGGGTGTGTGGGTGTGTATACAAGGACTACACCTAGGATTTCACTGAGAGGTTACTCCTGGGAGGGGAAACTCCTACCCCTCAATGTAATCAGCAACTCCTCTGGAATTCCCAATTTGGAGCACTGATGTCAAGTGAATTGCCCAGGGTCACACAGTCAATGTGTGTTAGATGTAGTGCTTGAACCAAGGTCTTCTCAGCTTCAGAGTCAGCTCTCTATCCACTACAGCACACACCCCCCAAAAAAGATATTAGTGTTTAAGTAATCTTTTATTAATTTTCCAAAAAGTGATGAATTTGACTGATTTCTAATGAAGAAGCCAGAGGTAAGAAGGGCATTTGATATTCAAAATTCATCAGTGAATGAACCTTAAGGTAGGGAGACAAGTCCACAACCACAAAAGACCAAACACATAAATCAATATTTACATGTTTCAAGAACAAGTCTCTCAGAACATAATGCAACAAAAATTGTAGCCTGTAAAGGAAATGTGAACAAAGTCCACGGTATGAAGGGAGATTGAGGACTGACATAGGAAGAGGGTCACAGAATAAATCACAGAAACAATAATGAATCATAGCAAAGGGTGAGAAGATACCAACTTAGATGGGCTGCAGTAAAGCCATGCTGGCGAAGAGAGGAAAGAAACATTTATTAAGCTCCTGGGTGCCAAGAAATGTTCTCATAAGCATGCTACAAATATTGTCTCATCTGATCTTCACAATCCCTGAGAACTGGGCACCATTACTTAGCCCAATTTTACATTTAGGAAACTGAGGCTGAGCCAAGTGACTTTCCAGAGTCAGCCAAATATAACTAGGTAGATTTGAACTCAGATTGTCCTGAGTCTGCTCTGTCTTGGAGCTGCCTTTACCCCCAAAGGTGGAGGATAAAAGGCACTGAAGGAGGAGGGGAAAGGCTCAATCCTGCCCAAGGCACTTATTGTCTGTGTCACTCTGGATGAATCACTGCACTCCCCCTGCCTCAGTCTCCTCATCTATCAAATGAGGGGCTCAGCTTCCTACAACATCTCTTTCAGCTGTAAAACCTCTTGTCCTCTGATCTTCAGAGGAAAATGTCTACCTCTGAAAACATTAACATAATGAAAAAAGGAGAATTAATAAAGAATTTTGTTTTTCTATTACCTTGATTTCCCAAAAAATGCTTCTTCTTTCCCCTTCCCCAAGAGCCTTCCTTTCAATCACGTGTTATCATATCCCTGACGTCACAGTCAACAACAACAAACAACTTTTATAACAAAGGATGAAAGAGGGAAAATAAGGAGCTCATAGAGCCCAGCTGATATCATCTGCACCCCCCCCCCATATGCCCCTCCTGCAGGGAAGGAGACAAAGCATCCCCCCGGGTCTTTAGGGCCAAGCCTGGGCATTTCAGAGAACTCCCTCTCCATGTTTGCGGTGGCAGTTCTGGTTCTTTTCATGTACACAGTATGGCTGTTCTTATGGCTTTTATGATGTTGTGTGGCAGTTCTCCTGGACTGGTTTACTTAGCTTTGCATTTGCTCATAGGTATTGTGTTTCTTCATAATCGCCATTCCCTGCACTGAGTCTGTAACTAGCAGTCTTAGAGGGCAATTCTGCTATTTGCCATGACCTCTAGCTGGTATACATAAGGAGCAGGATTTAAACTCGGCTCTTCCTGACTCCAGTGAAGACTATCTAAGTCCATCCTGTTATCGGTCGGAAGGGACCAAATAAAGTCATTGGATTCAATTCAATAAAAGCTTTTGCACAGACTTAACTAACACAGCTCGACTGCCCGGCTCAGTAAGCTCTGGTGCTTCCCAAGGTTCTCTAGGAGCCAACACAAACTCTTCTCTTGGGCATTTAAAACCATTCCAACCCTGGCTCCAACCTCTCTTTCCAACTTTCCAATGCTATCCCCTCCCCTTGCTTTCTGACATTGCTCAGGCCAGTCACTGGCCTTTTTGCCATTCCTCTCACACAACGTTCCACCCCCATCTTTTCACCTTTGTTGTCTTTACAAGGCTACACCTGGTATACATTTCCTTCTTGCCTCTGGCTCAGATAATCCTTAGATCCCTTCAAAAACTCAGTTCTACCATCTCGTCCTGCATCATGAGCCATTTCTTTTTTTTTCTTTTTTAAGCAATTGGGGTTAAGTAATTAAATTAATTGCTCAAGGTTACACGGCTAGTTATTTACGTGTGGGTGCTAAATAACTGAGGCCAGAACCGATCCTGGGTCCTCCCGACTCTGGGCCGGTGCTCTTACTCACTGCTCCACCTAGCTACCCCCATAAGCCATTTCTTGACAACCCCCTCCCATCATTGCTCATACCTCCCCCTCCAAATTACTTGGAATTTTGTCTATGTGAACATGCTATCTCCCCTTATGGAATATCTGCTCCTGAGAGTGGGGTCTATTGAATTTTTATTATATCCCTAGTCCTTAGAACCCTTATATGCTTGATACATAATAGACACATTGATATTTTTGATTGGCTGAAAAAATGTTACAAATCACTAATAAAAGGAAAGCAAATTGGAGCAGCACTGCAGTCAGTCAATAAACATTTATTAATCACCTACTATGTGAGCCAATGATTTCTCCTCCTATCCATCAAATCAGCAAAGATGATAAAAATATGGAAATCATTATCAATAGAAGAGATACATAAGGGGGGAAGCATACAACTGTGGATACACTGCAAGTTAGTCTGTTCTAAAATAGAATTTGTGATTCCCTAAGACCCAAGGGTCCAGATTCTATCCAGGTGCCAAGCAGGAAGAGCTTCCAGAAGGGGACTCCTTGCCCCCAACCCTCCTACCAATATATATTTCTCTATCTCTCTCCCTTGACATTGAACTCCCCCTGTCCTCACCCCTCAGACAAGAGGCAGAATCCCCATTCCACGAGGTCCCAGTGATGGTGGACTGGACCCTGCCAGGCCCCCACTGCCATTCTAGATAGCAGACATGGCTGCTGATAACATTTGGATAACCTGGAAGATGGAGGCCCACCAGGTTGGACCATCTGCCTTGTACTGTGCCCCAGGATCCTACTGACTCTTGTCATTTGCCTTTCCAAAGCACTCTTCAGACTGCCTGGCCTTCCCCTCTGCTTTTCAGCTCAATTCTGGTCTATGCATTGTTTCCTCTAATTAGTGCCTTTAAAGCAGGAATTCTCACTTTTTCTATCTATACCCTCAGTCCTGAGCACACGGTTTAGCACAGAGTGTGCTAAATAATAAATGCTTTTTTATTCATTCATCCTGTAATACATTCATTCACTCAAGAAAGAGTAACAGGTTATTAATACCCTATCCCTCAGTAAGCCCACAGCTAGGCTTTTACCCCCAAAGAAGTCAGTGGCAAAGAAGCCCCATTTGTACCAAAGTCATCACAGCAAAGCTCTCTGTAATCATACAGAGCTAAAAACAAAACTATGCCTAAAAATTGAGGAATCAATGGCAGAAAAATTGTGGCATACAAATGTAATGGAATATTAATATGCCTTAGGAGATAACAAATATGAAGAAATCAGGGCATACAAATGGATATGCAACAAAGAAAGAAAAATGCAAAGAACCATCCACATTGGGATTACAATAATGTAAATGAAGTCAACATAAAATGACAACCAAATTCAGGTCAATATAAGCAACCAAAGTTAGCTCCACATGGCTGACATTGAGGGGAAAATACTACCTTCCTTACTGTTGAGGAATGATAAAAACTCAAAGAAAGAGAATAGCACATGTTAGCAGTCACAATGCTGGGTTAAATGATTTTGCTTACCTTTTTTAAGAGATTTTTGCTCTGAAGGGGGTATTTATTGGGAAGTAATTGCATCAAACAAAATTCATCAATTAAAATAATTAGCTCCCCCCCCCCCCCCAGTATCTAGACCAGGGTCTGTACACTTTGTACTCACAAGGGCTGAAAAGAATATTGGTTGAATGAAATGAAGTGGTCGGGGGGGGGGGGGGTAAAGAGGTAGAAAAAGTTAGGCTGTGGAAGATGGTATGGCAGAAAGGCCACTGCTGGGAGATGAGAAGAGCTTCAGGAAGGAGAGTTAGAGGGAAGAAAATGCTAGAGATAGGGAGCAGTGACTGGCAATACATACTGACTGGGGCAGGGGGCAAGTGCTAAGGGGAGACATAGAAGGGGCCAGGATACAAAGGGGCTCTACAGGTCTCTCACAGCGGGTTTAACCAGAGGGAAGGGGTTCTCTATGTTCCCATTAACTTATAAATGAATCTGATTTTGATATGAGCCTTGTGAGTTTATAAGGGAGTCTGATTTATAAGGGGATCTACTCCTAGTGACCAACTACTAAAGCTCCCAAAGCATCTAGATGGGGGCAAATGGTCAGAGAAGGAAGAAAGGTCCCCAAAGTATAAGTGAGCCCTTGGCATCATAAGGGGGGCACCAGACACAACAGATATAAGGTTATTAAGAACAGCCTATCAGGCTGTTGACTCACAATTGAACTTGCAATCCAAACCTACCCCCCCAAAAGAAAACCATAACTTTTTCAAATCAATTGCTGCTATGTGTCCCCCATCCAGGGCCTGGTGCAAGATCTTCCACATAGCAAGTATTCGATAGATGTTTGTGGAATGGCTAATTGACCTGACGCTCACCCAACCTGACCACTGATCACCCCATCCACCTGGTTTCCATGTAACCAACCGCTCTCTTCAGCTCATAGCTTGGGCTTGTCCAGAGCCCCTGCCCAAAGGAAAGTGCCATAGAAAGCCATGAAATACTGATTTCCAAAACGCCTTTTCCCTATTAGATGTCACTTGGTTTTCGTCTTGTCTATTTAAGCACTTATTTCTTATTGTAGGCAGAGTTATCTGCATTCATTTCCCCCATTGTTAGTCAGAGTCTTTTGAAGGAAGACCCATGCCTGAATTAAGCACTGAACGTCCCTCAGCACCCAGCAAAAATCTCTGCATATAGTAAGAGCTTAATACATATTGGTTATGTTGAATTGATTCATTGGGCATCACCATTATTGAGTGCCTGCTAGCTCAAAGCGAGTGGGCTCCAAAGGAAAATCAGGAGCCCTGGGTTTACTGGGGAGCCTGTTTCAGAGGGATCCATGAAGATAGGGTGATCTCAGAAGCTTGCAGGTCTGTACCCTGTCTTCTCGTGCACCAATTACAAGAATGAGGCTGAGACATGCACTTGGCACAGCCCAGTCTCTCTCTAACCTATTCTTTTAATTATGAGTAAAATTTGCAGTGTCGATAATGTTGGAGACAGTCATTAGGCCACCATCGTACATGGGCACAGTGGAGTAATTGCACTGCAGAGAGCCTTCTGCTGTCAAGGGGAGTGTTAATCAATAATTAAATAAGAAGGAAGAACAAGGAGTCTGATCAGGCAAATGGGCTTGAGGCTGGCTTCTCATGCTAATGAGTCAAGGGCTGATGGAGGACCAGGGCAAGTATGAGAAATAGGCCTAAAGATGCTGCAAAGGGAAAGGCTCACCTCAGAGGGGAGGGGAGAAATGGCATAATTAGCTCTGTGCCCCCTCTTCTCTAGAACCTAGTGTCTCTCCTCTCACACAGACTACCATAAAAGCCTCCCATGGGCCTCCCTGACCCTAGGTTGCTTGGGAAAAACTTCACATTCTTCTACTCAAAATCCTTCAGTGAATCAGTGTTATCCAAAGCTCAGGCTGGAATCCAGGCAGATTTAACTCAATTCAGTTGTTTTTAAAACAAAATGCTTTCATTCTATTCATCATACACCATTTCTGACTCCATTTGGGAGCCTTCCCTCAATCACCGTCATCCTGGCCACCCTGAGCAGCGGTGCTATGCCCTCTTTGATGCTCCTCTTTCCCCAACATAGCTCAAAAAGCCCTCAGTAAATTCTGGGCTTTCGCACCACTTAATAGACCCATAGGAGCTGGACGCTGTTTTATAACCACCCTTCCATCTAGAAGTTGGTCAGCAAGCTCCCTACGGAGTCACATTGGAGCGCAGAGGCAGTTTGGGTCACCAGTCTCATTCTTGACAGCTTCACATCCTCAGCAGGACTGCTTTTGCTATAGATAGAATTCTAGGGCATGGGGTCCTTTCTCCACTTAATGGAAAATCTCTGAAATACTCGATGCTCTTCCAAAGTTTGAGGAGCAGAGAGAAAACCAAACTATTATCCCCTCTTGGCTGTGGCAAATTCTAAGGTGGAGTGGCCACTTTTCCCCACCAAGGTTCTCATCATTTCTATTTCAACAACAAATTCCTCCTTGTTAGTCAAAGGCCAGAATAACAGGTGCCATCTTGATTCCTCTACTGGAAGCCAAAATTAGGCACATCTGGCCAAGGCCCTGTGACTCCTTTATCCGGGCTCTAGGCCTGATTCACAACATTTTCTTAAATCATGATCAGTTTTCTCTATCTGGCTAAGTGGGTTATAATATTCCCCCACTATAACATCATTTCTATTTCTCCATTTATCATTCAAATGTTTTCCCAGGCTTTAGCGCATGGGTTTCCTTGCACACTGTTCACCAGTTCTTTTATCTGAATCATTAGCTTGAAATAGGGATGCCCTTCTTAATCAGATCCCAGAAATTTTCTGTATCTGATGTGGAATTGACTTCCTCGCATTAAAATTGGAGCTCACTCTGTTAATATTCTTGCTTTGTTTATTTGTGTTCAGTCATCTTCTCTTTGATTGTGTGCCGTATCTGAAATATAATATGCATGCACGTGCGGCAGATCTGATCATATCACCTCCTCTCTGCTCCTCAAAGAACTCCCTATTGATTTGACAGTGGGACTAAATGTTTATTCTTTATCTCGTCCTTTTTAAAATCTCTATTTTGTGAAAGTATATAATTACGCAGTGACTGGAACATGTATGTGATTCATAAGTAACTAAACATGCATGTGTTGGGAGGCTGCCCTCAGTTTCCTCTCACTGATTGGGGCACACAATCAAAAAAGTTGGGAAACCATGTCCTTGTGGCATCAAACAGATAGAAACGGGAGCAGCTGATCTGTACAAAAGAATCCCTGCCCTCCCCACAGCATGCCATGCGGACTCAACTTGAAACAGCTAGGTATCTCTGTTTCATTGTATTTTACTGCTTCTGTACAGTATTTCCCAATGGTGGTTTAATCTGGCTTCTGGGAGGCTCCATTCAGCCTGCAGCTGCGAGGCTGTTCAGCCTCTGCCTGAGGGCACAAGAGCCTGCCTCCTTCTGAAAGGGCCCAGCTCCATCCTTAACAGAGAAGGCCCTGGGGTCTGCCATTGGGCCCCAGATATCTAAGGGGCCTCTCCCTCTTCCACCTTCCAGCCTCCTACCAGAGACCAAGATTGCCCTCTGTCTGCTGGGCGCCCTCCTGCTTCCTTTCCCCTTTGAAGCAGCCTCATTTCTGGCTCCCCGGGGAGCTGGAAAGTGGAGAGGCTTTCCTCCAACTGGGGGTCCTCATGGACCCTTGGGGGCCATGGCCCTCTATCAGTCTGCTGAAACCTATGGCCTGCTTCCCAGACCAGCTTTTACAAATGCACAAAATCAAGTTCCTGGAATAAAAGAAACCAACTACTGAAATGAGGTTCCAATGACTTCTAAAACAAGTTCAGGAGGCCAGGCTGCAAACCACTCTTGCCCATTCTCCTGGGCCCAGCCTCCCTTTGCCCCTCCCCGAGGCTCAGCTCGATCCCAACCCTGCTCCCAGCACATGGACTGGACTGACTTGGCTCCACTGTCTTCCATCCTTCCTTACTTAGCAGGGGCTGCCCAAGCCTGGGTGCTGACCTGGCCACCAGAGGCCAGCTGGAGGTTCCAGCCACTTCAGACTCACTCCAGCCTCTCACCACTGAGCAGTCCCCACAGCTCCTGCCTCCTTCACTGTCCCAAGGCCTAAGGTCCCCAAGTCAGTGCCCCATGCCAGGAGTTCGGCTCCTCTTCGTCTCTGCCCCTGGGCTTCCCGGGAATTTCAGCAGAAAAGCCCTTCCTGGACCTCTTGGAGCAGGGGCCTTCCCCCATCAGTCCTCTCTAGTCTATTTGGCCTCTGGGGGCTGCAGGTCGCCTCCCTGCTGGGGGATGGGGGCTCCTGGAGGCCACGGGCTGCCCTGGCCTGTCTCTGCCCCCTCAGAACAACAGCGCCTTCTATATAAACAGCCCTTAATAAATGCCTGCTGACTTGGCTTGTCCCCACTGGATTCAGGAAGAGCTTTGGGAGAAAGTCTCTTTCTCACGTTCCATTCCCCACTTCTGTGATGGCCCTCCTCCGGCCCTGACCCACCTAGCCAGCAGATTTGGCCCCTTTTCTACTATAAAACATCCAGTAGAAACTTTGACTGCGCCCCCTTCCGGTCACAGGCTCTGTTAGAGTAGCAATAAACCTTGGCCACTTGGCTTAAGGACTGGTTGAGCTCAGGAATTCATTCCAGATGAGCCTGTCCAGGGTTCGCCTTTAGCAAGCCACTGGACCTCTGCCTCAGTTTCCTTATCTGTAAAAGAGGTCACCGTAGCCCCCACCTCCCAGGCCCGTTGTGAGGATGGAAGGAGGGAGTGATTGTGAATACTTAATGCAATGCTGGCACATAGTAGGTGGCACGTTAACCCTGCCGTGGTCAGGAGGCCTGCGCTCCAGCAGGAAAGCCAATTCTGCCCTGCAAGGGTTCCTCTGGAAACGGAGGTGGTGAGACCATTCCAAAGCGAGCTCCAGTTTCCAGACCTCCGTCCTGTTCTAGGATCCCCAACGTCTCTGACCCCTGACAGTCCTGGGCCCCTTCTGGCTCTGCAGGCCCAAGTTCTAAAGCGTCTCCCAGGCCCCTGTCCTCGGTCTCAAGCCGCCTCGGCCCTGACTCTGCCCCAGTAGACGGTCTCTATCCCTCACTTTCCTGCAGAGAATCAGCGGCCGTTGGCTCTGGAAGTGACAGCCTGCCGTCTGCAGAACCCTGTTACCTCCCAATGGCATCTCCCCCGCCGCTCATTCAAACCCCCTGAAACCCAGGGAAGAGAATTCATCAGGAGCCTCGCTTCCCCAGGCCTTATGGAAAACGTCTCATCTCCTTCAACAGAGCTGGGGCTGCCGGAGCAGGCTCTGGCTGACTGGAACAAAATGGGCAGGGAGGGCCCCCAAGGAAGGGCTAGAACGAGTGGGGGGAAGGGAGAAGCGAAGCGATGGATTAGGACTGTAGGACAGGAGAAGAGGAGTGGGCTGAGGGAGGAGGGAGGAAGACTGGGGAAGAGGAGGGGGGAGGAGAGAGGAGGGAGAAAGGCAGGGGAAGACCGGAGGAGGAGGAGGGAGGAAGACAGGAAAGGAGAGGGGAGGAGAGAGATGGGCAGGAACCGGGCAAGAAAAAGCTATAGGCTGGCTAAAATTCGTACGGTTTTCCAAACAACCAATATGCTAGTCCTAATATACAAATGAAACATGGAACAAGTAAAAGAAAAATTATTCTTAAAGAAAATATAAAGATAAATTTTAAATATGAAAATTTAAATCAAAATCATATTACATATCACAATATTTTAATTCACATTGCCTTAAACCCCTCCAAATGCGACCTCACAAACTAACTCCTCCCAAATCACACTTTTATAATGCAACATAATTAAAATTAACTACTTGCACTGGCAACGGCTGCTTGTTTTTCACTAAGATGTGAAAATTTTCTAATCTGGGCAGGAGATATTGTTTATTTGAAAACCAAGAGCAAATCTAGCTAGAAATATTCTTGTAAAATACCTACAGGCCATTTAAATTTTTGTAATTAAAGAATATACAATTATAAAATGTGTTTAATCATACCAGAATAAAACTGCGCCCTAAATTGCGACTTTATTCCTAAAAAGCTACATCTTTAAGACAATAGATCTAAACTGCTTTCAGACTGAGTTTGAAGTGAAGGAGCGAATAGGCATTCAGTCAGAAATAGTGGGGGCTACCTCAATCATGGCACCAGCTTACAGGCCATCAGCTAGAACTGTGCATGCACTGGACAGGTCATACAGATGTGCACACGTATGTGGGGTATTTCGGACGCCATGCAGATACACGTTCTGTTCTTAACAATACGGAAGCAGCGGCTCTTTGGGTACGGGGAGTCTCTCCAGGCTGATAACCAGCAGATATTGTTTATCATTTTTATTTTCTTTATGATTCACCCACGTTCGGATGGATGTCAAAAGAACCAGGAGACCATGATAGGGCAGAGAAAGGCCCCCCCGTCCCCAGCATCGCCGGCCGCCCCGGGTGCCGACCACTGCCAAGCTCTGAAAGCTTCCCAGGCTCTGGGCCCCAGTAACCGAAAGGTCCAAAGATCGTGCAAAGGGCGGCCGTCCCGGGCCCCACGCCCTCCTCTCTGGCCTCGTGGCCACTCCCCGTGTGCAGGTTCCTACAGCTCCTTCAGCAGGAGCCGCCTTTCATGTGTTTGGTCTTCACCCCACCCCGCACCCCGCGCACTGCCAGAGTGAACTTCTCCAGGCACTGATCCAGCCAGATCACTCCTCATCAGCAAACCCTGGAAGAGCTCGCTTTTATCTTCCAAATAATGTTTAAGCTCCCTAGCGTGACATTCAAGGTTCCCCACAATTTAGAATGAGGATCACAAGTTTAGAACTGGTCTCTGAAAGTCCAGCGGGTCCAATCCCCTCATTTTACAAGTGAGGATCCTGAGACCCGGGGACGCCGTGACTTTCCCAAGGTCACACGTGAAAAGGCGGGATCTAAACCTGCATCCCCTGACTGGAGCCCAGCTCTCCAGTCTTACCACAGATTGTGCACCTTCCCTCCATTCCCAACAAGCGGCTGCTCTCCGTCCGCCCTTGGAGAGCTGCATGGCTCTCCCGCTCCGTTTGCTCCTCCTTCATCACAGCACAACCCAAATACCTCTTCCTCCAATCAGCTCACCTTGGACCCCAGGCGGTAATGATGTTTTCCACCTGAGACAGCCTGGCACACTTTGCCCACCCTCTGGTGCATGAATAATTAAGGTCCCTCACACTCCTTGCCCAGGCATCACCTCACCTGGCTTACTACATGGAACAGTGGCCTGGGGGTCTGCACCTTGTCTGCCCATCTCCCAGACCTCAGCCTGGGGAATCCCATGGACCAAGACGTCTTAGAAACAAGAAAACAGATAGCAGGGCAAAGTGAACCAAGGAGATGGAAATGCAGTTATCACTCATTGTTAAGCCCATAAAGCTCAAGGTAAAGAATGCTGACATATGGGCCAAGGAGGAAGGGAACTTTAGGATCCTTGGCCCAAGCCCTGCATGCTCCAGTGAGGGAGGGCAGCGCCTCACCTGCCTCCCACAGCATGCCAAGGCAGTCAGTGCTCCAGGTCAGATTTTCCCCAGACACCGAGCTTCTCCCCAAGTCACTGCCCCCAAAGGGCTGGGTCTATAGGGGCAGTGAAAGAAAGAGGGGTCGGAAGAGTTCTGGAATAAGAGCCAGGAAACTTGACACCAACCTGGGTTCTGCCACTCAGCACCAGCCAGACCTGGGCCTCAGCCCTTCCCCTCCCCTAGCCTCAGCTTCCTCTTCTCTAAAATGAGGACAGAAATGTTGACACTGATGTGAGTGGTTATGATCAGGAAAGCATTTCTAAATGCTAACAAGCTACACCAGCAATTAGCCAGCTCGCCTGCATAGAAAGCCAGCTTGGCCAGATGGCCTCCCCCTCAGCAATCAGACCAGGAAGCAGAATTACCCTGCTGCTACAGCCCAAAAGTGATCGATGGGCTGTCCTGGCCGCACTGCTCATCCTGACAGATAAACAACAGAGAAAGCCGTCCTTGTCCTTTCATCTTCCGAGCATCTTCCCATCCAGCCTCCCGCCTGACCTCCCGCGCTTGGCCTCTATGTGAGATTGTCCTCACAGCATGATTTATCAAACATACACATAGATTCATCTGTCTGCATGCACAGACCCATCCAGTCTATGTTTGCATCTGTGCTAGCAAGAGAAAGGTGGGGGGTGGGGGAAGAGATAGATAGAGGCAGAGAGAAGAGAGATGGAGAAATGAGAGAGAATGAGAGAGAGGAGAAATGGGGGAGGGGAGGGGGGGGAGAGAGAGAGAGAGAGAGAGAGAGAGAGAGAGAGAGAGAGAGAGAGAGAGAGAGAGAGAGAGGAGAGAAGAGAGAGGAGGGAAGGAGGGAGAGAGAGAGAGTGAGTGAGAGATTGGGGGGGATGGGCTATGAAGTCGGTGTCACCGGGAGCCAAGCCCAGACAAAGGAAGAGGCAAGAGAAGAAGGGGTGGAAGCAGAGCTAGAGGCAACCACAAAGAGAGATAAGGATGCAAATCCTGATAGATAGAGATATACAGATATGCACAAGCACATGTATTAGACACTGAAGTGTAGATTAGACCCAGCACAGGGCTCACACAGACAGACACACACTCACACACATTTACATATGCACAGATACACACACACATACACACACTCACACACATACATATGCACAGATACACACACATACACACACATACATATGCACAGATACACACACACATACACACACTCACACACACTACATATATACACACTCAATCTCACACACATACACACATTCACATACGTTTACACATGCAGATACACACACACTCACACACATATATACACACTCAATCTCACACACACATACACACATTCACATACATTTACACATGCACAGACACACACACACACATACACACACTCATATACATATATACACAATCTCATACACATTTACACATGCACAGACACACTCACACACACATATATACACACTCAATCTCACACACACATACACACATTCACACACACACACACACACAAATACTACTTTGGAACAACAGACCTTAATGAAAAGAAACAAGCTGGGTAACAAGAGGTGCCCCCCCTTGGATTGTTGATTAAGAAGATAAGTTCTAAGGAAATCAAGACCTGAAGTGGGTACGCAATTTACCAACCAATCGGTAAGGATTTACTATGTGCCAGGCACCGTCTTAGGCACAGGAGACACAGAGACAAATGTGAAACAATGCCAGCCCTCCCGGGCCTCTGCTCTCTAAGGGCACCTGACTGTCTTCTAAGAGCTAGCTCCTTACCTGGCCCAGATGAGCTCAGGCAGAGGGGAGGCCTGGCTGCTAAAGTCAGAAACCTGGCCGGTCCAAGTCAGTGCAGGGAGCCAGGCAGTGAGGGCGATGGGCACTGAGGATGGTCAGATAGCAGTGTGTCTCACAGAGAATTCCAGCTTTCCAGGGAGAGGCTGTATATCAAGAGGTCCCTGAATCAGCCCCGAGAAGCCCTATGCAGGGCACAAGTATTGATACCACCTGGCAGCAGGTCACAGATCCAGGGTGGACTGAGGAGGGGGCCTGAGGCAGGGAATGGGGAGATTCCAGGGTAAGGGGTGGATGTAGGCCTGAAGCTATATACCCAGCAAAGAGCAAATTCTAAAGCAAACAGCAGCTGTGTGACTTTGGTCCCAGGAGCAGATCAGGGTCTCAGTTCCAGCCTCCAGACAGTCTGCAGCCTGTAGAGGAATAACCCAGGCAGGAAGACCACAACAAAGTGAAGCCTGCAAGTCTGTAATTCTGAACCTGCAGGACTTTCCAGCTGACTGATAGCAGATAAGTCTAGCAGGAGTCTGCTGGAATATCTAGCCAAAGGCAAGTCAACAGGCATGTAAAGCCAAGTCAGGAGCCTGCAGAGCTCAGAAGAGGAGGCCATTGAGCAGGCTTTGCCCTGGATCACATCACTTTGGAAGCACTAAAAAGCCCATAGGTCCCCAGCTTAAGTTGTTCCTGAGATCCTGGAAAAACATATCACTTAATATCACAAGAAAGCAGCAATTGGATTAGCCCTGACATTCCTTCCACAAGTCTACAGCTCCCAACCCTAACACAAAGCCCAAAGTCAAGAAATGGGCTGGAAGAATGAATAAATATAAAAAGAATCCCACCACTAAAAGCTAGTATGGTAAGAGGAAACACATACCCAGGGGAAAAAAAGAATGACTCCAAAATACCTAAAAGCAAAGACTCAGAGAAAAACACAGCTTGGGCACAAACTCAACTAGAATTCCTGGGAGGGATGAAGGGTGGGAGAGTAGTAAAAATGTATTTAAAAATTAAATGAGAAGATTGTGGGAAAGAACACCAGGGTAATTACATGGAGATAACAGTCAGCACAGGATATGATAGATCATGCCAGGTGAAATGCAGCTCCTTGTTTTGACAGAGCCCCAAGACAGAACCCAGGAATGCTGTAGTTGTTGTCTGCCTGTATTTTAGCCAAGCATTTTGCACTGCCTGTCCCCTAGGCCTAGGAGGTTCTCCCTCCCCATCTCCACCACCCAGAATTCCACAGCTTCTTTCAAATCATAGCTGATATACCATCTTCTGCAAGAAACCTTTCCTCATTCCTCTTAACGTTAGTGTTTTCCCTCTGCTGATTACATCCAATTTGTCCTGCCTAGATCTTGTTGGTACAGAGTTGTCTGCATGTCATTTCACCCTCTACTATGAGCTCCTTGAGGGCAGGCACCATCTTTTGCCTTCTTTGAATCCCCACAGTGCTTAATAAATGTCTATTTATTGAATGCTATTACCATTGGAAATGTGAAGGTGTGTGGGCAAGATGTGTACATGTTTAGAAGGATATGGAACTGCCTGAGTAAACAGACCTAAAAAGCAGTCATTGGAGAAGCTAGGTGGTGCAATGAATAGAGCACCAGCCCTGGAGTCAGGAGTCCCTGAGTTCAAATCTGGCCTCAGATACTTAACACAAAAACTAGCCATGTAACCTTGGGCAAGTCACTTAACCCCAGTTGCCCTCCACAAAGCAAAAAAATAAAAAATAAATAAAAAGTAGTCATTCAGCTCTTGAGGGTCCCTTTGGAAGAAGGTCTCAAGTGGCATGCCCCAGGAATCCAGGTTGGGCCTCATTTGGCATTTAACCCTTTGTCAGTGACTTGGATAAATGGCACACTAGTTCAATTTGGGGACAGTTGGAAGTTGGTAGCGAGAGCAAAGTCAGGATACAAAAGGCTCCTAACAGGCTGGGACAATGGGTCAGTGAAACTGAATTGGGATGTGGAGAGTCTTACACTGGGGTTGAAAAATCAACTTCACAAATACAAGATGGTGGAATAGAGCTAGACAACAGTTCATCTGAAAAAGGCCTGGGGCAGTACCACTCCTCATTCCCATCTCAGTGGGCTTGGGCCTTGTGGGTTCTGCAGAGACTGGGATGGCAGCCTTGAGTAAGAAGAAGGCCATCTATCAGGCCTTAAGTACACAGGTAAATATTGACCTCTCCGACATAGAGCAGTCCATCTCAGCCCTGGAAAGACAGGTGGACTCTCTGGCAGAAGTGGTTCTTCAGAAATGCGGAGGCCTTGACCTTCTTAAACAAGGTGGCCTGTGTGCAATCCTTGGTGAGGCTTGTTGGTTCTATGCAAACAACTCTGGAGTGGTGAGGGGGAGTCTGAAGTTGGTAAACCAGAATATTGCTAATAGACAGAGGGAGCTAGAAAATTCTGAGAATGGGTATCAGTCCCTGTTCCCCTGGAACATCCCCCTAACTCATTAAATATTAATTAATTAATATCATTAATTATATCATATAATTAATTAATCATATAATTAATATAATAATTCCATATAATTAATCATATAATTAATTAATATCATTAAATTGATATCAGCCTTGGTATTAGTATTGGTATTCCTCTCCTCCTCCTGATCATAGCCCTAATGAGAACCTATCTCATTAATTGCTTTCTACAATTTGTCAAGTCCCATGTTAACTCTGTTAAAATGTTAATTATCAGGGACCCCCTGCTACCATCCTTTAGGAACAGAATTGGGTAATCTAGATGTGACCCCAGCCATGTCAAAGGTTTGACATACCTACAAGGAAGAGTAAGGAATGTTGGACACAATTTCACTTTCCCCTTCCCTTCACTGATTTGTAAACTCCACTTTCCCCTTCCCTTCATTGATTTGTAAAATGGAGAACTCCACCTTCCCCTACCTTAATTGATCTGTAAACAAGCACGACCTCCACCCTTTCCTTTCCCTTGATTGATCTGTGGGCAGGAGTTCCAGCCTAGGGTTTCTCAATGGTGGGAAATCCAAAGGTATACTGACCAATCACTGATTGTAAATTCAAATGTACACTGACCAATCACTGTAGTCACTGTAATTTCAGCTTATGTAACCTGGCTATGGAACCTCTATAAAACCGGCACAATGTCAGTGCCAAAGCACTGTCTGATTTGGGCATGTACACCGACAGTCCCACAGTAATAAAATCCACTTTTTAAATTTAAAAAAAGAAAATGAAAAAGGCCTGGGAGCCTGAGACAAGGCTATGACATGGCAGCCAACAAACCCAAGCCCTGCAAGTCAGGGCTGCTTTGTGGGGGCACTGTGCTTAGGATAAGGGAAGGCATGGTACTGCCAAAGTCTAACCTGCTCGTATCCCACCTGGATGGGTGGCCATAGAGAGGAGAGACCCAACCAAGGCATGCTGCTCCAGTGGCAGCCATCTTCCTTAATGTCAGCATCAGGATGGCCTTCTCTCTCTCCAGCTTATACTCATCACTTTCAATGTAGGAAAGGCCTTTGTCCACAAACCCAGTGACCGAGAACTAGCAGCGAAAGAGCAAGAGCCTGGGAAGCAGAGCTAGGTCTCTTCCTCTTCCCTGGCAGCCTGTGCATGTGTGGGCCTCATTCAACTCCCTAATGCTACCTTATGGGGCTTTTGGCAGCTGGAAATTACATGTTTTAGATCTCCTCTAATTATGTACTTACCGAACAATTGACAAGAACGCTTTCTGAGCAAGGAAGGCCATCTGAGTAAATGTGGAATTCGGAAGTTTTTCAAAGGCATTTATATCCACTACTGTCGTTAATTATGTAATTAGAGAGTTATTAAGGGTGGGGGCAGCTACTGACATGATAGACCATGATAATTCCAATTTGCCTGAGCCTGACTTCAAGGAGTATTACCATAGAATCCTGGAACTTTATAACCAAAGGGAATGAGGAGATTATCTAGTCTGACCACATCAGGTTATAGAAAATGGAGGCCCCAAGAAGGAAAGAGACTTGCCCAGGAACACAGAGAATGGTAGCAGCGTAGTGCTGGGCAAACCAACTCTGGACTTGAAGTCAGGAAAGACCTGAGTTCACATTTTACCCAGGACATTTACTGTGGGGCTATGAGGAAGTCACTGAAACTCCATAAACTGTGAAGTTGGAACTAGTTGGCCTTTGAGCTCAAGACCCATGATTCTATGATTTATGAAAAGGTGTTATCACATCTATAGCACCTACCATTGTCAAGTGGAGGCTCAAAGGACAGAGAATGTCAGATTTAGATTTAGGAAGACCCAAGTGCAAAGACTGACTCAGGCACTTGCTGGCTGTGTGACCCTGGGCAAGTATCTTACCTTCTCTCTCCTCTCAGTTATCTGTAAAGGACTAATAATAGTACCCACCTCAGAGGGTTCTGGTGAGGACCAAATGAGGACCAAAACAGTCCCACTGCTCTTCACTAACACCCTGCTCAGCCAGCCACCCAGCTAGCTGCCCCCAGGCCTCTGGCCAAGGTGCTGATCACTTCTTCCATTACAGTGCTAACAACACCAAGAAAGTCTGCTTTTCAGGCACAAATGCTCTCACATAATGTAAT
Source organism: Gymnobelideus leadbeateri (assembly GCA_011680675.1). Lineage (NCBI taxonomy): Eukaryota > Metazoa > Chordata > Mammalia > Diprotodontia > Petauridae > Gymnobelideus > Gymnobelideus leadbeateri. The sequence continues at coordinate 239,039 of WOXC01009631.1, read as the reverse complement.
TATCTGACAGAACCTTCCCTAAACCTTTGGTTACACTGACCATTCTGTAGTTTCCTTCTTCATAGATCTGAATGAGTTCCAACTCCATTAAAAAATCTTCTGTGGCTCCATATTTCCTACCAAGACAACAATTTTTTTCCCTTGTGTTTGTAGAATCATGGGTCAAGAATTGTAGAAGAGCCTTAGTAAGAATCCGAAACAGGATTTGAACTGAGGTCCTCTTGCTGCCAGAGTCAGTGCTCTTCCCACTGTACCACACTGGCTTCCCCCACCTAATACCACCCTACATGTCTAATCTTCTCCGTTTCATGCAATTTATATTCCAGCCAAATCTGTCCATTAAACATTACCTGGATTCTGGTCTCTGTGCCTTAGCTCACATCATTCCTTTGACCTGAAATGCTCTCTTTCAGTGAACGAAATCTTCCCCATCTTTTAGAACCCAGCTCCTTTTCCACCTCCTCCAGGAAGCCGTCCTCCTCAGCAACAAAGATTATTAACGACCTTCTCCCTAGACTTCCCATAGTACTTTGCACATACCTCTGAGCTTATTACCCAATGCTATGTGGTAAAATCATGCAGTAATAGTAAGCATGATAACTGCTGCTTGGATTTGACTTGAAAGCTTGCACACACTTTCTCATTTAAGTCTCTAAATAACCCTGGGAAGAAGACAACACATATTTAATTACTCCCATCACGCACCCAAGGAAGATCACAAAGGGGCAGTTGTGCATCTCATTCCCTAAAGAGACTGAATGTCCTGAGTGCAGTGACTATCTAGCATAACCCTCCCAGTTCCTTTACCCACTCCTCATATGGCACTCAAGGGCCTTCCCCATCCTGGCTGCCCATCCTCTACATGTTCTGAATCTTAGCAACGTCTTCCCCAAAAGGTGGCGCCCAGATCAGAATCTAATACTGCAGGGATGGTCTGAAGTGAGTTGAATGCTCCTGGCCATGGACTGATTAGCAGTCAGCAATTCAAAATGGTAGCCATGAAAGTGGCTCCCAACTTAGCCTTAAGTATTCATCGAGGTGAAGTATCTCCAGTATGAGGGGAGGGTTCCATTGCCCATGACCCTGTTCCAAACCCATTTGGAATATTTGAAGGACATGGTGAATCAGAGGATATCTAACAAAGGAGTCCAAGATGTTGGAGGAAAATGGGAAAGTGCAGGGTCCATTAATGAAATGGGGGGTTTCACCTGAGGAAGACTCAGGGTTTATTTTAAGCACCTCGGGCTCGGGTATTTTAAGCACCATCAGGTAGAAGAGGGACTAGATTTGTTCCATTCAACCTGAGAGAACAGAACAAAGATCCGTTTTAGACAATTACAGAGATTTTAGCGCAAGGTTAAGAGGTGTCTGAGGAACTGTGGGACAGTCTCCTGGCCAAACGACCTCCACGTTTGCCTGTGACATTGCTCGTGCTCTTTGGCCACTTTAATATGAGTCAGTGTCCTGAAGCTGATTCCTCCTGAATTTAGCAAGTGATTCTACCAGAGAAAATGTGAGCTTACAGCCAGGACTAGAGCATGCCTGGCCTTCTGGGTAGGGGGTGAAGGGGCTATAGAGGCTCTGAGAAGCCCTATTAAGAGGGAAGTCTTCTTCACACAGCTCTATTATCTTAGTCCATTGGCTGGGAAATGTTTGGAAACATTATTTATTAGGGAGAAGGGCTGTTTGAATGTGCCTTTAGATCCAAGCCTAATTGAAAAGCACTCAACAGAGAAAAAAAAGAAAGCCTCCTCTGCCTGGTAATGGCCAACAGAAAAGGCACCTCTCCACAAGGCACCTGCACCTACCTCTGAAGCGCATCAGCCACAGTGCCAACCTCCATGGGCAGCCAGGAGACCAAAGCCCTCCATGCAGGGGCACTGAAAAGCAGGGAGGGGGCCTGATGTGAAGCCATGCACTGCATGCTGCCTCCTAGGACAGAACGAGCCCCAGCTGGGCTCTGGGTCAGGGCCCCAGGTCCCTTCTCGTCTCTTCTCCCTTGGCCTCATTCCCCTTGTTATAAAAGGAAGGATCGGGGCGGAGCCAAGATGGCGGAGTAGAAACAGCTCGTCCAAGCCTCTCTGCCCCCAGATTCTCCACAAACTATGTAAAAAAGGACTCTGAAAATCTTCTGGAGCCCCAGCACCCACAGAACGACACAGAGAAGCTAACCTCCCGCTGAGGACAGCCCAGCACCCTGCAGGAAGGACCAGCGCAGTGGTGTGGGAGCCGGCAGCGCGCAGAGCGCAGGAGCCGAGCCGAGCCCAGGTCCACGTGAGCCGAGGTTTTAGCCCCACGGCGGCAGGGCCAGCAGCCCGCTGGAGGAACCCCAGAACACCAGGAACTGTGGAGACGCCAGAATTATCAACATAGACTTGCCTAGGACAAAGTAAGAGGTTAGTGTCCTATGGACTTTGGGACCTGTATTTGGGGAATGCGTCAGCTCCCTCCCCTGGGGGCTAGAAGCTGCTGAGGAGACACGCCACTGTGTAGTTTTCAGAGGCATTTCCGGCTCCCGGCCTACAAATCGTGGGGAGATCCAGCTATCAGTCTTGGGAGGTAATCGCTCTTGCTTTAACCTCCCTGGATCTGGATTGTGATCTAGGGTGGAAGTTGTGGGTGGGTTTATAGCTTGCCAGAAACGGAAGTTGCCCCCCACACGTTCGGGACGAAAATTCCTCTATCTGGCCTTAAAGCCATAGTGTGGCAACAAGGCCAAAAGTCAAGTAATTAAGTGGCAACATGCCAAGGCAAAGGAAACAGAAAAATGCAACCCTAGACTCCTATTTTGGGGGCATGGAGCGGGAAAAGGACTGTGAGGTCAGAAGTCCTGCTCCAAAAGCTCCAGGGGAAAACATGAGTGGGTTGCAGGCCATAGAGGACCTTAAGAAGGACTTTAAAAATCAAATAAGAGAAGTGGAGGAAAATTAGAAAGAGAAATGAGAAGGATGCAGGAAAAGTATGAAATGAGGGTCAACAGCCTGACTGAGGAAAACAACACCTTAAAAAATAGACTAGCTCAAATGGCAAAGGAGGCCCAAAAGGGCAATGAGGAGAAGAATGCCTTAAAAAGTCAAAATTGCCAGATGGAAAAAGAATCTCAAAAGTTCACTGAGGAGATTCATTCCTTCAGAGTTAGACTGGAGCAAATGGAAGCTAATGACTTTATGAGAAATCAAGATGCTGTTAAGCAGATCAAAACAAATGAAAGATTAGAAGGCAATGTGAAATATCTCATGGGGAAAACCACTGACCTGGAAAATAGATCCAGGAGAGACAATTTAAAAATTATTGGACTACCTGAAAGCCATGATCAAGAAAGAACCTAGAAATCACCCTTCAAGAAATTCTCAAGGAAAACTGCCCTGATGTTTTAGATCCAGAGGGCAAAATAGAGGTTGAAAGAATCCACAGATCACCTCCTGAAAAAGATCCCCAAAAGAAAACTCCCAGAAATATTATAGCCACGTTCCAGAATCCCCAGATCAAGGAGAAAATACTACAAGCGGCCAGGAAGAAACAATTTCAATATTGTAGAAACACAATCAGAATAGCCCAGGACCTGGCAGCTTCTACACTGAGAGATCGAAGGGCATGGAATATGATATTCCAGAGGGCAAAAGAACTGGGAATGAACCCAAGGGTCACCTACCCAGCAAAACTGAGTATTTTGTTTCAGGGGAGAATATGGTCATTCGGTGGAATAGAGGACTTTCAAGCATTCTTGAGGAAAAAACCAGAGTTGAATAGAAAATTTGACATCCAGACGCAAGAAGTAAGAGATTCCTGAGAAGGTAATCAGGGAAAAGAAATCAAAAGGAACTTATCAAAGTTGAACTATTTACATTCCTATATGGAAAAGCAATATCTGTGACTGATGATATCTTTCTCACTATGAAAATAATGGAAGAAGGGGTGTGGTCATACGAATACATATGTGAATGTGTGTGTATATGGCTACAGTTATATATGGATAGAGGGCATAGGTTGATTTTGTTGGGAAGGGAGAGTACTCAAGGGATGAAATTATGAGGTGAGAGAGGAAAGTGGCAAGAGGAGATGGGGAGAGACATGGTAGGGTAAACTATCTCATGTGGAAGAAGCAAGGGGAAGTGGTTGCAAGGGAGGGGGAGAATAGGAAGGCAAAAAAGGCAAAACCACATTCTCATTGAATTTGATTCAGGGAGAGAATGACATACATACTAAATGGGATATCTCAACCTGCAGCAGAATAGGGGGAAGGGGGATGAGAAGAGGGATGATGGATGGGAGGGCATCCTTGGGGTGAGGGGAGGTTGGAAGTACCCACTATAGAAGAAGGACAGGATCATGTCGGGAATGGACCAGGTGGGGGTGGGATGAGTGGGAGGGAATTATAAGCAGCCTTGTACAATATATCTACTATGATAATGTTTTGCATAGCTAGACATGTACAACATATACTGAATTACTTATATACCAAGAAGGAATGGGTGACAAGGAAGGAAGGAAATGGATCTGAAATTCAAGATCGTAACATTAAATGTTTCAAATATATATATAAATACTATTATTAATACTCTTTTGCCTATAATTGGGAGATAAGATATGCAGGCATTGGGACACAAAGATTCATCTTCCTCTAATGGAAAAGTCAATGGGGGTATGGGAGAAGGTATGGGAGAGAGCAGATTGGAGGAAGTGATATCTTGTGGGACTGCTATTCTGGGAGGTTGGGTAGGGGAATAATGGGGGGAAAATGATTGTAACTCAAAATCTGGCGGAAATGAATGATGTAAAACAGAAGTTAATAAAGTATTTGTTTTAAAAAATAAATAAATAAATAAAAGGAAGGATCCCCTAACCCTGTCTTAGGCCTCTTGGAGCTCGGGCACTCATGTGTTACATCAGCTCTGATGCCCCTTGTGCCAAGTCCACACTAAGGCTCCTTCAGCTCTGGCAGTCTTCATTTTTCAGTGCCTCTCGGCTCTCTGGCATTATGTTCTCTGTTCAGATCCTGCCCAACTCTGATCACCTAGGACCCCATGCTCTCAAGGTCAGGAACGCCTTACCTTTTCCCCATTCACCTGCATCTCTTCCTCTAGATATATTAACAGCTGGTCAAGGTCTGCCTTCAATGCCATCTCCTCCTATTCACACTAACTAGAAGCAAGGTCACCTTGTCCTGATTTCCTAGCACAATAGACTCCTTGGATATACTAATCATATTTTAATTGTGTCTTATCCCACCGCCCTACCCTCACCACAGATCTATAGGACTACAAATTGAAGGAAGTTGACTGTCTTATGCTTTGTCAATGGCCAGAACAGTGCATTGCACCAGGGATGAGCTTGGAGTGCCAAGCTGCCATCAAACCCTCTCTTTGAATGTAAGTTCCCCACCCCCAGACCTATGAGCAAAGGTCTACCTCATCCAGGAGGCCTTCCCTCATCACTCCAGCCCATTTGGAGTTCTTAAATCATGGAGTCATGGGCTCTGCGAGCATGAAGGTACCTTTGAGAGCATTGTGTCAAGCCCCTTCATTTTCTAAAGAAGGAGACTAAGGTCTGGAGAGAGGAAGGCCATGCAATGTGCTAACGCTGGGGCCCTGACCCAGAACCCAGGCCAACATTCTTTCCTCTCTACCCCTATTCTCATTGACAGCATGCAAACAAGTTTCCCCAGGCTGCCAAGAACCCACCCTTGGGAAGAGATTGAGCATGGCCAGAAGTGACCTGTCTGGCTCTCTAGGCCCACATTGTCCTTCTCTCCGCCTTTTCTGATCAGTGCCCAAAGGCTTGGGGGCATCAAGGTGAAGCCTGGGCACCTCTGCAAAGGCTGGCTGATGATTCCTTGAGGATTGTGGTAGAGATGTGAGGTTCCTTCCAGCTCAGTGACTCGACGGTCCCACACATCATCTACTTCTGTATGCCCACTGCTTGGCCCAGCCCTGACACCTCATTTTCTCATCACAGCTCGCCCAGAGACAAAGGTTGGGTTCTTCCAAAATGCTCTGGCAGTTTTTAAGGGAAAGAGGGTTAGAAATGCCAGCTTACAGAGCTCAGAACTATGAAGGGATAAAGCCAAGGAGTCAGCCTCAGACACTGGCAGCCTGGGGCACAATGAATGAGAGACTAGACCTGGAGTCAGGAAAACCCGAGTCCAAAATCTGCCCCTGAGCCTTCCAAGTGGTATGACCCTGAGCCAGTCAGTGAAAGGCTCCCATCTTCCATTTCCTCTTCAGCTAAATGTGGTTACCCATAAAGGAGCCTCGAGCCCTCCCCCGCTCCGGGGCTGTCGGGTCAAAGGTGACTCTGCAAAGGCTAACAGGTTATTTATTACATAATTACATCCCTGGTTTAGCCCTCATTTATTAGTTGGAGATCCCTAGTGAAGGACACTGCTCTGCACCTGAGTCCTGTCAGGATGTAGGCACTTGGAACAGTCAGAAAGAGTTTCTTGATTTTAAGTCACTCTGAACATTCCAACTTCTTTCTTGGGATGGTCCAGCCAGGTCCTAATGACTGAGGCATTGTTAGGGGCTGTGCAGACAGGGCTAGGACCACATGGCCATTAAGAGCAGGCCATTCCAATGGAAAGTCCAGCTCATTTGTTGGAAATGCATGTTCTTTCACAAGCCAGTCCCTGCTTTCTGCTTTTTCTTATTAATAGACCATTAATACTCCACAAATGTCTAAACATTTTCTTGAAAAACAAATGGCAAAATACAAAGGGGGAGAATTAGGATTGTTTAAGCTTTTCTTAAAAGTAAAAATTAGACAAAAGGAGAGGTGTGTTTACTGCTACGTGTCTCTTCCAGTCATCCGAAATGGAGCTGGACAGGACTGGTGGCCCAGCTCACATCTGTACTCACACACAGCTCTGAACATAACAAACCCTCCTAAGTGAAACTTCACCGCTCCTGGAGCCAATAAGTTCGATCCCTCCTCCCCAGCTCTTTAAACCCCAAAGGAAAACTCTGTTCTCTCTGCCCCTTCTCATTTCCAGGCTCAAGAGTCCCTGTTCCTTTAACCAAACTCATTAGTTCAAGGGTTAGAGTTAGAGAGATTTTTTTTTTAATGGCTGAGAGTACCTGGGTGTGTTGTGGGCCACAGAATAAGGATGAAGAAAAGGGGCTGAGAGAGGAGAGCGATCATAGCAAAGGCCTGCCAGAGGCAGTGTGGGGACAGGCTGGGGAGGATGGGAAGGAGATGGCCTCCAGGAAAAAGGTATCACCTTCATCTGAGCCTGGAAGAAGGGAGAAGGCATCTGAGAGGCAGCTAGGAGAAGAGCCCTTCCCACTGAATGGTCTCCATTCTCTCTGTAAAGTATGAAACCCAAACTCCTTCCTAAAATAAAGACCCATCTTTTAAGATCACTATTTTTACCAATGCTGTTGTTGGGGTATGGATCAGACAAATGAAAATCGGTATCTTAAGGCCCCAGAGTAAGGGCTATCACCCCAAATGTTCGACTGCCCCCACAGGTAGGCCACTCTGAGGGCAAAGAGGTGGCCTTGGCCCAGCCCAGGGGCGTCAGCCTGACCTAGTGGGGTCAAGAGAAATCATGGAGGAAGCCAGCATGTGGTCACAAGTCAGCTGTTGTTTCTTCCACCACAAAAGAAATGAAACATAAGTGATTTATCAGTCAGTCAACAAACATTATATTTATGCACGCACACACACACACACACACATACTCATACACACACTCATACACATACACATACTTACATATATACACACACACATACACACATTCACACATACACATACATACACATACACACTCAGACACTCACATGCATGCCAAGACAAAGACCTATATCTGTGAGTGGTAAACAATTTCTCCATTCTCCTCCCACCTGTACAGTCTATGCAGACCCAGACGTTCACCTGGACCTCATCTTCCTCCTGGTGGTCTCCTTCTCTTCTGAGAGGGGCTCCCTCTTGGCAACAGAAGGCAGTTCAATGACTTCTGGGACTCCCAGGGCTGCCCAAGGCTAGGAAGGCTCATGTGGTGATCACTGCTGTGTCACCACATTCAGGGAAGGAAACACAAGTCAGAAGAAATGTCCAGGGACCTGAGGTTGAGGCTCAAGCTCCCCCAAGAAAGCCCATGTTCTCACTCTCACTCCATGTAACTGGAGAGGGGAGGAGCTGAGGGACCCCTTCCCATCTCTTCAATGGAAATACGGAGGAGGGCAGGCAAAGAAGAGGCGAGAGAGGCAAGGACTCTGGCCTCTCCTCCGAAAGCCTGTGGAGTGGGCGGCTCCAGCACAGGATGGAGATCCAGGAGACCTATCCTGGCAGGTGACAGCCCACAGCAGAGCTTGGAATTAGCCATATCTCCGGTCAGGCCCAGCCCATGCAGCCAGCCAGCCTCATCCCTGGCTGACTCATGCTCATGGCTCTGGAGGGGCAGGCAGAGCCATGCCCATACACGGGTGCTGTATATTCTCTCCCCCACATACCCTGAGCCAGGGGATGGTGGAGCCCAGGAGAGGATGGAGTCACAGGAGCCAGGCTCCTGCTAAGGTCCAGGAAACAATCTAAGGAACATTACTTTGGCAGTTGTGTGAAAAACAGACTGGTGGGGCAGGAAGGCCATTTAAAAGGAGAGAGCACAGAGGTTTGGACAGAATCAGCCTCCCAAAGGTGTGGGGGCTTCTGAAGAGCTGGGCAGCTCCCAAACCCCTCTCACCCTGAGCCTCGGAGCCTTTGACTCAGGATAAATGCATTCCTCATCTGGAGGCGCTAGGCTGGTCAGTGCACAGAGGGCTGGGCCTGGAGTCTGCAAGACTCCTCCTCCTGAGCTCAAACCTTGACTCAGACACATATTATCTGGGTGACCCTGGGCAAGTCACTTGACCTCTGTTTGCTTTAATCCACTGGAGAAGGAAATGGCAAAGCACTCCAGCATCCGGGAGCCCTTGCTCCCACCAGGCTCAGCTCAGATCCCATTGTCTTCAGGAGGTCCTTCCTGATTCCCCATTTGTTAGCCCTTCCCCCCTGGAATCACTGTCTAACACACATGCAAGTAGACAAGGACATCCATGGGACATATTTCCTTATCTGTCACCTGGTGAATTTGCTACCCCGCTGAGAACATGAACTCCTTCAGAGGAAGACCTTTATTCCATTTTGGTCTTTACATGCCTAGGCACTGGCTTGGCCCATCTCTGGGGCTCATAAGCTCCCTTCTCCAATGTGGCCTCAGGCTCCAGGCCAGACCCTCCCCACTGCACCACCTGCCTGGAAGAGGGACAGAGTAACACGGGGTTTAAAAAGCCATTTATGTCACAGCTTTAATATCGTCGAGTTATGACTTTCTTTGGGAGAAAATATTATTGCCCATTAATTATGAACATAAAGCAGGAAGGAAAGATTCTGCAGTGATGGATGCTATATGCAAGCGCTCTGTGCAAATAAAATAACCAAAACCACTCTGTTCTGTCACCACACCTCCCAGGACGCTGCCCTCCCCATGACGTGTGGAGCTCATACCAACCCCCAGGCGCCCTCGGGACCAACTCCATCAGCGGGATCCTTCCAGGAGAGAGAAAACATCAGACACTGTGCATCCACAGAGATTTAGGGGCACTCTGATGGGTTATAAAAACATGCCCAGGCAAACCTCCTGCTCTGCTCTTCCCTTCTGCCCAGGGCTGGCCAGGGGCAGCCTCGAGGGGCTCCGGTGGGCAGCCTCGAGGGGCTCCGGTGGGCACCCTCAGGGGCCCCATGGGCTCTTGCACAGACCTCAGAGTGGGTTCCCTCAGGAGAATATGGCTTTGTTGGGGAGTGGGGCACAGCAGGGAGGCATGATTATTGAACGCTGCAGTCCCAGGATAGTTTCTCCCTTCTGTCAAGTTTCTGTGGCTTCAGCTGTCCAAGTGCCCCAGTCACTCTCTCCCTGTTCAAATTCCTTTGCCTTCATTTCTTGGTGTATTTGTGTAGGCCAGGGAGCACTCCATCTTTATCTTTGTGTATGCAGAAACTAGCTGAATGCCAGGCCCACAGATGAATTGAACTGGCCTGAAAATGTGAGATGTCTGAGCTGGAGTTCTGGGGTGTTGCAGACCATCTCGTCAGTCATTCTCACATTGTGGAGGAGGAAACTGAGGCCTACAGAGGGGCCCAGGTGAGGCTCTCCCTGTGTCCAGGCCTCTCTTCTGTCCACACGCCTGACTACAGAATGGTGTTTGGCCTCATTTCTTGGCCTCAGCTCTTTGTGTGCAGCCCTCAACGTGGGAGACATCTTCCATGACATGATGCACTTCAATAGAATCCCCTCTGGCCTATCTCAGCCTGCTCTGCCAGAGATTCAGAATCCCTAGTGCCCTCACGGATGTGGCTGCCCAGTAATCAGGCTGGGTTTGGTGTGGCTGCCGGGCAGCACGCCAGCCAATGTGAGCTGGAGCAGTGGGCTGTTACCAGTTAGAAGGAGGAGGGCAGAACAAAACCTAGCCAGCCTGCCCTTCACCCTCTCCAGATTTCTCCTGTGGGTCAGAGCCAGGCCCAGAAAGGGGAAGTCCGAGGAGAGTCCCAAGCAGGAAATCAAGGAGACAGGCCAGAATTTGCCAATGTCCAGCAGATATCCCCAAATGCTCTTGCATGAGGCACAAGTCTCTTTGCCAGGCATGACAGGCACCTCCTGAAAGGACTTGAAGCTGCACTAAGAGGGGTCCAGGATGAAGCCAGCCACAGGTCCACTGCCTCCTCCTTGGGCAGAGCGCCTCAGGAGCCTGGGGCTTCAGATCCAACCAGGGCAAGGACTGCAGGGTCACCCCTTGCTGCCCTGGACACAACAGCTCTTGGCGGGGGGGGCAGGGAGCAGAAGATTGCCTTGGCATTAAAAACCAGATGACAAATTGAGTTCATGACAATTCGAGCTCTCAGTGCAGTCCTTCCAGGCCCACATGACTCCTCCCTCACCTTCTCCTGGTAAAGCTAATTTTTTAAAGCCCAAAATGCATTTAGAAATCTTCAGAAGATCTAGAATAACCCTAAATGTCCAGCCATGTCCTTTCTGCTAGCACACATCCCTTTGAGGGTTTGGCTCCCAGACAAAGAAAACATCTCCAAGTAGCTATGAATCTAGGGGTACCATGGTACCCCCTTCTGGACTTATCAGGGTTCAGACCCCATCTCTGACACTGAATAGACGTGTAAGCTTGGGTAGGTCACTTAACCTGTTTGCTTCAGTTTCCTCAGCTATAAAATAGGGATAATAACAGCCCTTACCTCATGGGGTTATGGTGGGGGCCAAATGAAATTATCTCTCTAAAGTGCTTTGCAACCCGACAGGGCTATGGAACCGTCAGCCCTTACAATGCCTCCCACCTGTGGGCCAGCATCATTCAGTGCTCCACTGTCTTCAGCTGGGGCTGGCAGGCATTACAGCCAGGCATGCTTACTCATTAGCACCAGGGCACTAATGAGGAAATGAACCGGCCCACATTCTCCCATCGTGATGACTGATAGACCAGATGGTGACAAACAGGGAAATGCACCAGTGTGAGTGCCTGAAGAGCATCTCTCAGGAGATGGCCACTGCCCCCAGGCCCACTCACTCACTGCAGCCACGGACAAGATGGTCTCTAGTACTCACTCTCAGGCAATTGGGGTCTGCCCCCAGGCAGGGGAGAGGGGCAGGAGAGGCAACTGCTGGTTTTTCCTCTTTCTAGGGTCCTCAGTGGCCCACACCCAGCTCACAGCATCATTTCCATGAAAGGTTTCCCTTTCCCTTCCCTCTCCCAAGAGCAAAGGAGGCTGATGTCAGTGGGGGATCACTGACCTCTGATCCAGGCTCTCATTTCAACTGAAACCAGTTTCTCCAAGTGCAGTGATTACCTCTCAGGAGCATGCCATGAACCCAGTCCTGAGAATCTCTCCTTTAAGAGCCAAGCTCTGGGCTTCATGGCAGGAGGCCAAGGGAGGAGAAAGACAAACACAGACTTCTTAGAGGCATTCCCCTGGCACAAGCTAGGCAGGGTTGGTTCTTCCCACTTGATAGAGGAAGAGACAGAAGCCAAGAGAGTGGGCAGTGAACAGAAGGGGGGAGGGGACCAGAGCAAACAAATGCACCCCTTTGAATAAATCTAAATGATTGTTCTAATATAAAGTGCACTTAGTTTGAGTCTAGGCTCTCCCACTCACTACTTGTGTTAGTTTAAGCAGTCATTTAAAGACTCTGCTTTAGCTTCCAATTCTGAAAAATGAGGTGCTTGGCCTAGGACAGTGAGGAAAGCACTTTGTAAAGTCAAAATGTTGCAGAAGAATGGTGGTCTCCTCAGGCACCACCCAGCACAAGGCCCTCCCAGAGCCCCCAGTCAATGATCTGTGAAGACCTCTGGGAAATCACTCAATATTCAAAACTCTAGATCAGTGGGGAGTACCAGGGTTTCAATCTCTGCCTCCCCCTCCAGTCAGGCTCCTGTCAACAAGGTAGGGGTGGGGTCACATCTCTCATCAGTACATAACAGTGGGTAGAGACTTCAAAAGCCATGGAGAAAAGCCTGATAACCTAGAGCGGCCCAAAAGTTCCTGAAAGTTGGCCAAGAACCATCTGGGATTCACAACGAACATCAGGCAACCAAGTTCTGTTATGGACCCAGGTTTAATGGACACAGGGCTGGATCTGGAGTCAAATGCCCTGTCTCTGCTCGGTATGCATGAGGCTTCAGGTAGATGATCTAGTTTCCCTGAGTTCTGAGAACCTTCATTATAAAATGAGGAAGCCCGGGAGAGCGTACATCATCTGATGGCCAGGACTATCTTTTTTTTAATATGTGCCCAGCACTTGGCCTGTAGTAAGTACTCAAGAAATGCCTGTTACTTGATTAATGAGTAGAATGTAATCTCTGCTTGGACTCAGGAGAGAAATAGCACCTGGTATCTCATTGGTTCTGGGGATTCTCAGAGAAGGAACCTTCCTCTTCCAACAGGGTCACTGTGCCAGGATGTATCAGAGGGAGGACCCAAGTTTAAGGGGCAGAAGCAGGAATTGTTTCCTTCCAACTGTGGCCTCAGGTCAGGAAGACTCATCTTCATGAGTTCAAATATGACCTCAGACACTTACTAGCTGTGTGACCCTGGGCAAGTCACTGAACCTTGTTGGCCTCAGTTTCCTTATCTGTAAAATGAGCTAGAGAAGGAAATGGCAAACTGCTCCAGGATTTGTACCAAGAAAATGCCAAATGGGGTCACAGATAATCAGACATGACTGAAAAACAACTTAACAACAAAGCTCTGATTCATAGAATTTACCCTCCAGAAGGGCAGGGACTGTTTCTTTTTTGTCTCCATAGCCCCAGCACTTGGGACAGAGCAGATATAATTGGCGCCAGTTAGTTCATTGATGGTTGTGTTTGTCCTTTGTTTTCTAAGAGGACCATGGCCTCAGGAGATGATGGCGTGACTTGCAGTTGACTTTGATTTGAGTGAGGGAGAGCTGTGCAAGGTTACCAGCCTCACTTTCTCCTCCAGAGCCATCTGGGTCCAGTGGCCAGATATGGATCAGGACAATTGAAGATGATCCAGGATGCAATTCATGTATGGTTAGTGGAATATAAACTCTGTTTAGTAGAAGGTAAGCTCCTGGAGGGCAGGGCCTGCCTCTTTATCTTTGTATCCCAGTCTTATGGCAGGAACTTCATAAAGTATTGAGGAAATGAATTGAAGGGGATAGATGGGTTTCTCTTTAGCTGTGACGTTCTGAAGAACAGAATGATAACTATGTTACATCTGGAGGGTCTGATAATTCTAAAGCACTTTCATGTGCTCTGCTTTTCTGGGCACCACAATGGCCCCATGAGGGGAAGTAAAGAGGGCAAGGGTACTCGCATCATCATCCCATTTTATAGAGGAGAAAACTGAGGCCCAAAAGGTCACACAGCTTTCTCAGAATTGCAAAGCTCATAAGTGAGGGATATTTGAACCCAGGCCTTCTGAAGCCACAGCCACTGCTCTTTCCCCACACACTAGGCTGCTTCCTATGAGTCTGGTGGGATTTCCCTCCCCCCACCAAAAAACCCATATCTTTGATTACAATGGAATTTTTGCTTTAGGATTCATGCATTTGTATTTAATTATTCCTGTCAGGAAGCAGCTCTGAGGCAAGGCCAGATACAACAGTGCTCCAGCCTGGGCCATTTCTCACAATGAAATATAAGGCCATAAAGAAGCACCATCTGTGTGGCCCTGCCCCTGCCAATGGTACCTACAGGTAGCTAGGTGGCACAATGGATAGAGCACCAGACCTGGGCACAGGAAGACTCATCTTCATGAGTTCAAATATGGCCTCAGAGAATTACTAGCTATGTGACCCTGGGCAAGTCACTTAACCCTGTTAGCCTGACTTCCTCACCTATAAAATGAACTGGAGAAGTAAGTGACAAACCGCTCTGGTATCTTTGCCAAGCAAATGCCAAATGGGGTCACAAAGAATCAGACACAACTGAAAAATGGCCGAACAACAATATAAATGGTACCTACCAATATAATATGAGAAATGTATGTTGCAGTGGAAAGACTGCTGGCTTGGCCACCTGGAAATCTGGGCTCAAGTCTCCTCTCTGTCACCTGCTGCCCATGTGGCCTTGGGACACACACCCGAAATCTCTGAACCTCAGCTTCCCCTTCTGTAAAATGAGGAGATTTGACCCAGTGATCTGTAAGGGTTTGTTTGCTCTCAATCCATCTGTCTTAGGGGCGCAGTGGGCTCATAAGGAAAGGAGCTAGGCACTAGTCCAGTGTCAGGACCCTGAAATGAAGACTTGTTGAACAGTCAACTAACGCACCTGGCGATTTAGATGTGTTAGAACCATAATAGCTGTGGGCAGTGCACATGTGCATGCGTGAGTGAGTGCAATGTATGCATGTGACAGAGACAGAGACAGAGAGAGTGCACATGGGAAAACCAGGTTTTCATTATTCAGTAATGGGGCCTAAATCTAACAACAAGCATAAATATATGGGAAAAGAGAAATTATTTAATGAATCAGAATTTAAAGTTTAAATTGAAGTTTTATAGCTAATTTAAATTTTTTCTATTGAAATAAGATTTTAATGTATTCTCTTAAAAAATAATTTTGTAAAAGTGCATTTTAACTTGATAAATGTTTAAAAGTTCTAAGGTATAGAACATGGAATATAAGTTTGAATTATGTGATACCACATAATTCAAAATTATATATGTAATATAATACATTCAACCCAATCAACAAATAATAACAATAGTAACTGCATTTATATCATAGTTCAAGACTTGCAAAGTGTTTTAAATACATCATCTCATAACAGGCTGGTGAGGTAAAGTCTATTATGATTTCCATTTTATAAATGATAAAAGAGAGGCTCCAAGCTTCCCTTTATCAAGCCCCACTATGTGCCAAGTACAGATCCACTAAAGGCACCATGATCTTTGGCACCCAAGCTATTACTTAATCATGTCTTCCCACAACCTGTACTTATAAGATACATTTTAAAGCTGCATATTTAAAGTTACATTTTAATTTATGTGTAGATCTTAACATTTATCCCTGTTAAGTTTTACCTTGTTAGATTTAACCCATCATTCTTCCACAAAACTGTTAAGAAAAGTTCCATCAATATTTATCAAGGGCCCTCTCTAAAAAGGGCTTGCAGGGGGGCGGAGCCAAGATGGCAGAGTAGAAACAGCACTTCCAAGGTACTTCCCCCCACACTACTTCCAAACTATGTAAAAAGTGGACTCTGAACAACTTCTGGAGCTCCAGCACCCACAGAACGACACAGAGAAGCTAACCTCCAGCTGAGGACAACCCAGCAGCCCTGCAGGGAGCAGCCAGCGCAGCACAGCACAAACACTTTGGGAGCCAAGCCCAGGCCCACATGAGCCACAGACATAGCTCTAGGGTGGCCCGGCCAGCAGCCAGCTGGAGGGACACCAGAACACCAGCAGCTGTGGTGATTCCAGAATTATCAACACAGATATGCCTAGGACAAAGTGAGAGGTTAGTGCCCTGTGGACTCTGGGACCAGTATTTGGGGAATGAGTCAGCTTCCTCCCCTGGGGACAAAAAGCTGCTGAGGAAACTCAGCACTGGGGCCTTTTTGCAGCGTCAGTGGCAGCTCCAGCTCCTGGTCTGCAAACTGTAGGGAGATCCAGCAATCAGTCTGGGGGTTAATAGCTCTTGCTTTAAACTGCCTGGATCTGGATTGTGGTCTGGGGTGGAGATTTGGGGTGGGTATCCAGCTTGCCAGAGCATGTGGAGGCTTTACAGAGGCCACCCAACCTGAGGAAGTTGTGAAGACCCCATGTTTGGGATGGAAGCTCTCCTGTCTGGTGGCAGATTCCTACTGTGGCAACAAGCCCCAAAATCAAGTAATTAAGTGGTAACATGCCTAGGCAAAAGAAACAAAATAAACAGAAAAATTCAACATTGGACTCCTATTTTAGGGGCAAAGAGGATCAAAACATGGAGGACTATGAGGTCAGAACTCCTGAACCAAAAGCCCCAAATGAAAATACAAGCTGTCCATAGAGGACCTTAATAAGCAGATAAGAGAAGTGGGGGGAAAACTGGGAAGAGAAATAAGAAAGATGCAAGAAAAGTATGAAATAACAGTCAACAGCCTGACTGAGGAAAATAACACCTTAAAAAATAGACTAACTCAAATGGCAAAGGAGGCTCAAAAGGGCAATGAAGGATGCCTTAAAAACCCAAATTTGCCAGATGGAAAAAGAATCTCAAAAGCTCACTGAAGAGATTCATTCCTTCAGAGTTAGACTGGAACAAATGGAAGCTAGAAATCAAGATTCTATTAAGTAGATCCAAACAAATGAAAGAATAGAAGGCAATGTGAAATATCTCATGGGAAAAACCACTGACCTGGAAAATAGATCCAGGAGAGATCATTTAAAAATTATTGGACTACCTGAAAGCCATGATCAAAGAAAGAACCTAGAAATCATCCTTCAAGAAATTCTAAAGGAAAACTGCCCTGATGTTTTAGACCTAGAGGGGGAAATAGAGGTTGAAAGAATCCAGAGATCTCCTCCTGAAAATGATCCCAAAAAGAAAACTCCTAGGAATATTATAGCCAGGTTCCAGAATTCCAGATCAAAAAGAAAATACTACAAGCAGCCAGGAAGAAACAATTTCAATATTGTGGAAACACAATCAGAATAGCCCAGGACCTGGCAGCTTCTACACTGAGGGATCGAAGGGCATGGAATATGATATTCCAGATGTCAAAAGAGCTGGGATTAAAACCAAGAATCACCTACCCAGCAAAACTGAGTATCATGTTTCAGGGGAAAATATTGTCATTCAGTGGAATAGAGGACTTTCAAGCTTTCTTGAGGAAAAAACCAGAGTTGAATAGAAAATTTGACATTCAGACACAAGAAGCAAGAGATGCTTGAGAAGGTAATCAGGGAAAAGAAATCAAAAGGAACTTATCAAAGTTGAACTATTTACATTCCTACATGGAAAAACAATAACTGTGACTGATGAAACCTTCCTCATTATGAAAATAATTGAAGAAGGGTATATGGGCATATGAATACATATGTGAATGTGTGTGTATATGTTTAAAGGTATACATGGATAGAGGGCACAGGTTGAATTTGGTGGGAAGGGATGACACTTAAGGGGTGAAGTTAAGAGGTGAGAGAAGAAAGTGGCAAGAGGAGATGGGGAGAGACAGGGTAGGGTAAACTATCTCATGTAGAAGAAGCAAGGGGAAGTGGTTGCAGGGGAGGGGAAGAACAGGAAGGCAAAAAGGCAAAACCATATTCTCATTGAATTTGGCTCAGGGAGAGAATGACATACATGCTAAATGGGATATCTAACCCTGCAGGAGAGTAGGGGAAAGGGGGATGAGAGGGGAGATGATGGAGGGGAGGGCATTCTAGGGGGAGGGGAGGTTGGAAGTACCCACTTTTGAAGAGGGACAGGATCAAAGTATCGAATGGCCCTGGTGGGGGGTGGGATGGGTGGGAGGGAAATAGAAGCAGTCTTTTACAATATATCTACTATGATAATGTTTTGCATAGCTATACATGTACAACACATACTGAATTGCTTATCTTCCCAGAGGGAGTGGGTGATAAGGGAGGAAGGGAATGGATCTGAAATTCAAAGCTTTAAAATTAAATGTTTCAAATGTATATAAATACTATTATTAATATTATTTTGCATGTAATTGGAAGATAAGATGTACAGGCATTGGGGCACAGAGATTCACCTTGCCCTAATGGTAAAGTCAAAGGGGGTATGGGAGAAGACAAGGGAGAAAGCAGATTGGATGAGGGGATATCTTGTGTGACTGCTATTCTGGGGTAGTGGGTAGGGAAAAAATGGGGAAAAATTGTAACTCAAAATCTGGTGGAAATGAATTAACCAGAAGTTAATAAAGCATTTGTTAAAAAAAAATACACAGAAGAAAACAAAACAAAAAAGAGAATAAAACATGATTTTCAATAAAAAAAAAGAAAAAGAAATTGAACAAGCCATAAATGAGCTGCTCCCCCCCCCCCCAAAAATCCCCAGAACCAGATGATTTCACAAGTGAACTCTACCAAACATTTAAACAACAATTCATTCTAATGCTATATAAATTATTTGGAAAAATAAGTAAAGAAGAAATCCTACCAAATTCCTTTTATGACACAAGTATTGCACTGAAATCAAAAACCAGGAAGAACAATAATAGAGAAAGAAAAGTATAGATCAATTTCCCTAATAAATATTGATCCAAATTTATTAAATAAAATACTAGCAAGGATATTGCAGCAACACATCACAAAGATAAGACACTATGGCCAGGTGGGATTTATACCAGGAATGCAGGGTTGGTAATTGTAAGCATAATCAACCATATCAATAACAAAACTAACAGAAATTATATGATTATCTCAATAGATGCAGAAAAAAGCTTTTGAAAAAATACAACACATTCTCATTTTTAAAGAAACACTAAAAGCAAAGTGACAAATGAAGTTTTCTCTAAAATGATCGTTAGTATCTACCTAAAACCATCAGCAAGCGTTAGCTGTAATGAGGATAAACTAGAAGCCTTCCCAATAAGACCAGGGATGAAGCAAGGATGTCCACTATCACTACTATTATTCAATATTGTTCTAGAAATGCTAGCTATAGCAATAAGAGAAGAAAAAGAAACTGGAAAAATTGGAATAGGCAAGGAGGAAACAACTAACACTCTGCAGATGATATGGGTTTATATTTACAGAATCAACTAAAAAAAAAAGCTGGAATAATTAACAACTTTAGCAAAGTTGCAGGATATAAAATAAACCCACAGAAATCATCAGCATTTCTATATACTGCCAACGAAGTCCAGCAGGAAGAGATAGAAAGGGAAATTCCATTTAAATGAACTGTGGACAGCATAAAATACTTGGGAATCTGCCTACCAGCAAACTGACGTTCTGCCTCAGAAATATTGCAGGGTCAGCTCCAGACCACCACAATGAAGCAAATATGTCAATTAAGTGAATGACATGAATTTTCTTATTTCCCAGTGCATATAAAAGTTAAGTTTACACTATATTGTCATTGATTAAGTATGCAATAGTATTATATCTTTAAAATGTAATGCCTTAATTTAAAATACTTTATTACTAAAGAATGCTAACCATCATCAACAAGTCAAAATCTTTTTGCTAGTAAAGAATCTTGCCTGGATGTTGATGACTGCTGACCAGTCAGGGCAGTGGTTGCTGAAGGTTAAGGTGTCTATGACAATTTCTTAAAATAAGACAACAATTTCATTGATTAATTATTCCTTCCATTTGAACATCTAGAGGCTACTTTAGGGCTATTAATTGGCCTGATTTCGATATTGTGTCTCAGGGAACAGGCAGACTCAAGGAGAGGAAAAGAGATGGGGAAATGGTTGTGTGGTGGAGCAGTCAGAACACATACAACATAATTAAGTCTGTCATTTTATATTGGCACAGTTCATGGCCCCCCAAAGGATCTACAATAGTAGCATTAAAGATTCCCAACCACAGATCACCATAACAGATATAATAATAATGAAAAAGTTGTGAAATATTGCAAGAATTACCCTAATGTGACACAAAGACAAAATGTGAGCACATGCTGTTGGGAAGAATGGCACCAATAGACTTGCCCAGTGCAGGGCCACAAATCTATTTGTAAATAAAAAACCCACAGTATCTGCAAAATGCAATAAAGCAAAGTGCAATAAAATGACACCACATGCCAAGATAAAATCAAAAAGGGTAAATGCTTCAGGCATAAAGGGGAATATCAGAAGCAAATTAGGGGGGCATGAAAATTTTTACCTGTCAGATCTCTGGATAAGAAAAGAATTTATGACCAAACAAGAGATAGGGAGGATCATGGGAAGTAAAATGCACAATTTTTATTACATTAAATTTAAAAGGTTTTGTCCAAACAAAACAAGTATAGCCAAGATTAGAAGGAAAGCAGGAAACTTGGGGGGGGGGGGCGTGGAATTTAACAAGTTTCTCTTTCCACCACCACTCCCCTAATTCATTCCACTCCTACACACTGGTGTCCTTGCACAACACCTAGCACATGGTTGAGCACATAGTATGCACCCAGTAAAACCTTTCAGTGGAATGTCTGATTAGAATAGCTACAGTCCTTGTCCCTTTCCACCAGCCAATTTCTACCTTTCTCCTCACCTCTCACCTCTGTCTTCTTCTTTTATGGTCAGGCCATACTATCTCCTACTCTGTCTCCAGTGAATATGCAAGATTCGTTCATTCCCTATCCCTTCCCCCTTGGCCAGTGGCATTGGGGCCATTTGTCCTAATGGTCCAATTTCCCTAAATGTCTGAAATGAACCTGGCATCATTCTATGTGGCCTTACCTCATGAAAATGACTACTTCATTGATACTCATGCCCGACACAATGGCACATATAGCAGTGAAGGGACATTTAGGGGGCACTGAGACCTTCATTACAACCCCAATATTAATTAGTGAGACAAGACTCCTGTCAAGAAAAGAAGAATGATTGGTCTTCTCAGAGGCACACTCTGCTCAGTAGACAGAGGAATAATATTGTCCAGATGCCCCCTCCAATCTTATTTACTCTACTGGCCATCCCCTCCCGTTCACATTCTCCTCACCCTCCAAGGCCCAGCTGCTCATGTTCATAAGACATTTTATAGCTCACAGCAGCCTTCCAAAGCAGAGAGTACAACCACACTTTCCCTTCCCATTTCACAGATGGGAATCCAGCCCTGGCTGTTCTTTCATACATCATCTTTCATGATGCATCAGATCACCTACTAGGAGGAGGAACAGGAACAAATACTCCATGCTCCCCAATGCCACTGGTAAACCTTCCTGCTCCCCATCTCACTGAGCTACTTCTTCTCTGAGATGGACTCCTGGATCTGTCATCCTATCTAGACCTGGCATGAACATGGGAAAGACCCTTCCCCTCCTTGAGTCTTAGCTTTCTCCTCTGTTAAGTAGAGTCACTTCTGGGGAAATGTGTGGCCCACAGTCATATGACTAGTGAACACTGGAGTCAAAATTGATCCCAGGTTTTCTGTTTTCAAGACAACTAGACCACACTGCCCTTCAACTGAAAGTTTAAGAGCAGGCTAGCAAGAATTGCAGAGCAGGAACAGTAGACCCCAATCAATGAGCCCCAACTACGAAGATGAGGATGAATCAGGCTGTGCAGTTAGAAAAGGACTAAAACCCTTCTCAGTAGGACATAGTACAATTAGGAGGCAAAGATGGCCCAGAAGAAAGAACCGGAAAGAAGGTCAAAGTCAAAGAAAGACTGTGGGGAGCAAGCCCAGGGAGGGGGCATGTGGTGTGGCCCACTAGCTAGGCACTGTTCCGGATCTGGGGGGCTCTCTGAAGCTTTTCTTCACTGAGGTCAGGCATTGAGTCATAGCACAGGCCTTGGTGATGGAAGCAGAAGACCCATGACATGCAGAAGGCTAATGTAATGGGGGGAACACTGGATTTGGAATGAGGGGTGCTGGACTGAATAATGCATCTGCTGCTTCCTAGCCGTATGATCTTGGGGAAGCCGTTTCCCTCTCTGGGCCCTGACTTCCCTTTCTTTAAAATAAGTGATTTGGACCAAATGACTTCCCAGGTCCCCTCTAGTCATAAACAAAAGGACCCCAAGTTTCAAGTCGAGGTGGAGGGTGGCTAGGGATGCAGGCTTAGAACCACAGGACCCAGAAACAATAGCAGTCTCTGGAAAGAAATGATGATCCTGGTCAGAATTGCTCAACACTGTTTAAAGGGTTAGAGGTAGGAAAGCTATCCACAGAAGAGGCCAGGTTCTACTCAGGAGCCCAAAAAGCCCCAAATGGAGGAAAGCGGGAGGCAATATATGGTTCAGTAATCAGGGGCTTGGCACCAGACATTCAAAAGACTTGGTTCAGACAAGGAGAATTCTACTTTGCCTCCTCTACTGAGTCATGGACAGCAGGCTTCTTCAGCTTGATGGAGGCCTGAAAGCTCTTCAGCTGAAGATCTCCTGATGTCTCTGTACTGTCCTCACTAACTTCCATAGCCCCTGTGGACCCTAGATGTGATAAGAGTTCTCTAAGACAGACCTTACCAATAATGGCCCAGCCTAAAGCCAACAGATGCCTATGAGCACCAATGTATATACTAACCAAGCAGATTTGTAACTACTGTGCAGCAACCAGACCTTTGTCCTAGGCTACCAATATGGAGGGAGATGCTTGCTCCCAGCCACAACCACTATCCTGTGCCTACCCTGCAAGCCAGCCCATGCTGTTATGTGGAACAAGTATTCCCAGATCAACACCCTTAAGTTGTTAATAACTGAACTCATTTCCCAAGTTCTGCCTTCCTCCAGACGGTTCATATACCCAAGGTCAGAATGAACCATCCTTTGTACCACTGCTCTGGCCTTACCCCTTCCTACTGCACTTGCACAGCTGTAAGAATTCCTACTTAGAGTTTTGTAACAGGGTATCCCAAGGGTGAGTTTTGCTTACAGAAACCACATTGCAGCTGAGATGTGGGGGCAAAGCTGGAAGAAGAGCTGCCACTTCTCCAAGTTTATTTGCCTGGCATAACTTTGGGGTTCTGTGCTAGAAAATCTGGTCTTTATTCCATTGAGAATGTTTGCTCACTTGTAATCACCTGCTGAGTGGGAGCAATTAGCAGATCTTCCTGTCTTACAAAGGCCATCTTGGTTTCCAGGATTGGATGCTCCAGGTGCCAGGGGGCTGCAGGCAAGGGGAGGTCTGTTTGCAACTGTAGTTAATGCTCCCTGGCCCAACCTGGTGCCCCTGCCCCCATGCAAATTTTGTTCATTATCTGGCAGAAGGAAATGAGTCAGCACTAGCACTTTAGGGGAAAAGATGAAGACCCAAATGTGCTGTATGTAAATGGAGAAGGAATTCAGGACTATCTACTCCATCCAAGATTATCTCTCTGCCACCCCAATGCCAACCACCCTCCAACACAGAACCTCCAGTCAAGCAGTACAAAAGAATAAAAACAGGGAGATGGAAAAGGAGGAGAGAGCTCACATTCCTATGGTGCTTAAAGATTTACAAAGCACTTTTCTCCCAACCACCCTGGGAGGAATAGAGTACAAGGATTATCTCCCCCATTTTACAGATGAAGAAACTAAGACCCACAGAGTTTAGGTGACTTACCCAACTTGGTCACACAGGTACTAAGCTTTGATGACAGTATTCAAAATCACATCTTTTTACTCTAGGAGAAGCATTCTTTCTGTTGGATCATAGGCAACCAGCATCTTGTTGAGGAAGAGGAACCAAACTCATTTAATTTGGTCTCCCATGGACAGAAAAAAGAGCAGTGGATTGTAGAGGCATATTTGAGCACACTGTAAGGGTGTGTGTGTTTGTGTATGTGTGTTAGAGAGAGAGAGAGAGAGAGAGAGGAGGGGAAGGAGAGGGAGAGGGAGAGAGAGGGGGGAAGGAGAGGAGGGGAGAGGGAGAGAGAGAGAGAGAGAGAGAGAGAGAGAGAGAGAGAGAGAGAGAGAGAGGAAGAGAGAGACAAGAGAGAGAAAGAGAGAGAGAGAGAGAGAAAGAGAGAGAGAGAGGGAGGGAGGAAGGGAGGGAGGGGGAGGGAGAGAAAGAGAGAGAGAGAGAAGTGGGGAAAAAAGAGAATGCACTTTTTGGGCTATTTACTGAGATTATACAGCAAGAAGGGCAAATCCATCCTACATCCCTGTTGAACTGGGGGCACACTCTCCCCAAAGCACTTCAGCCTCTAAGGAGAGCAGACTCAAAGCATCTGCCTCAACAAGCTTTCTTCTGACTGTTGCATAGTCTATGAACAAAGTCACTCTGGAAGACAGCACCATAGCTGCCTCCCTGATTCACAGCTGCCTGGTTCCCACTATCAGCAAACTCTGATATAAGCTCTCATTGTGGTACTCCTTTGAGACTGCACAAAGTCATAGCCTTAGCTCTTCCATTGGCAACATTCATTCACCTAAAAGCCTGAAAGTCCCATCACAAAGAGCCAAATAACCAGGGCTACCATTCTCATGGCCATGAGCAAGGCAGAGAGGCAGACAGCTGGCTGCAGGAGACCAGTGCTGCCACTGCTACTACCTCTTTCCCTGCCTGGAGGTTCACAGCAGCCTTTGCCTCATTTACTTCTGGGAAAGAGACAGATTATGCTGCCCAATGAAAGTCAGTTCTGACTCATAAGGGTAAATTTTCAAACAATTATAACTAACCCACAGTGGGATAGGCTGCCTTAGGTAGTGAGTTCTCTTTCAGCAAGATATATTAAAGTAGACTAATGACCCCCTATAAACAATGCTATTGATGGAATTCCTGCCCTGGTGAAAAGCTGTGTTAGATAAGGTCTAGATCCCTTCATCTCCAAGTCCAAAAGCTATATAAAGGCAGAAATGTTTCATCTGAGTAGCAGGCTGAATTAATGTTAGGTGTCAGTAACTTCTGGACCTCTTTGGCCGTTTGGCTTAGTCTATTTTTAAGGTGTTATTTTCTTCAGAATTTCTGGGTCTCCTTTACCAAGCTGTTGACTAGTTTTTCATTATTTTCTTGCATCACTCTTGTTTCTCTTCCGAATTTTTCCTCTACTTCTTTTACTTGGTTTTCAAAATCCTTTCTGAGCTCTTCTATGACCTAGGACCAGTTTGTATTTTTCTTGGGTCTTTTGATACAGGAGCTTTGATTTTGTTGTTTTCTTCTGGTGGTATGTTTTGATCTTCTTTATCACCAAAGTAAGGTTCTACAGTCTGGTTTTTTTTCCCTGCTGCTTGCTCATTTTCCCAGCCAATTACTTGACTTTTTAGCTCTTTGTCAAGCTCTTTGTCTGTTTCCAGTGGGGTGGGAGGTGCACTATACCAGGCTTCAGGGATTTTGTGCAGCTGTTTTCAGAGATCTGGGGACCTGTAAATGTTCAACTCTTTCAAGGTGGCATGATCTGAAGTAGTAAGCCTTGACATTTCACTGGCTTACGAGGGGCCCATCTTTGTATCCTGAATTCCTGGAACCCAGTGTGCCCCCAGCACCTGCATGATATCTTGCCTGACTGAAGTAGTAAGCCTTGACATTTCACCCCTTACAAGGGGCCCATCTTTGTACCTTGAATTCCTGGAACTCAAGAATCCTCCCCTCGGCTTGATCAGTGAACAGCCTGCCCCAGCCCACATCCTGCACTTGAATGATATCTGCCTGACCAGTCTGCCCCATTACTGTTACTCCTGATACGATGGTGGTCTTTGACTATTTAAACTGTGTGTCTACTGGGGTTCAGGGCAGCTCCTTGGGACTCTATTCCTAGGACTGCCGCTGGCCAGCTAATAAACGCTTCCTGAATTCGATTACTGATGGTCTTGGCCTGTTGATTCTGTCCGAGTGTCCATTTCAGATCAAAGGAGAAGTATTTGCTCCTTTCCTGGCCTGTGCTCTGGTCTGTGAGTGACCCCGAGGCCTCTTTTCTGCCTTGAAGTGTGAAGAGGACTCCCTCACCCCAGGACTGCAACCCAGATCCAAGCAGAACAAAGCAAGAGAATCCTGTCTCAGTGCCAGCAAAGAGATCCCTGCAATCCCTTTGTGATCAGCTGCTTCATCCCCCCACTGTCTGTGGGCCAAGAGTTTGGGAAGCAGCAGCTACTGCTACCTCCACCCCCATCTCCACCCCCCACTTCTGCCACCTCTTTCACCCAGGGCCCATAGAGTTCCCCATTGACCTTCCACACTGTCCTTGGTATTTGTGGGTTGAGAAGTCTGGAACCCGCCCCAGCTGCCTCCCCTGCCTATTCAGTCAAAGGGCCACAGAAGGACCTAGAAGATCACATGTGGTCTTGAGACCACAGGTTCTCCAACCCTGGTCTAGGATTAATTTTTGTATACTATGACCTTATAGAAAACCCATATCACTGCCTCTACTCTAAGCCCTCATTACCTATAGGGGAGGCTTCCTATCACCAAGAACTGCTTTTCATTTCCAAAGAAAGAGTAAATTGAGTGCCACTAGCCAGAGGCCCTGAAATGGGGGGAAGATCCCAAATGAATCACACCAGATGTCCCTCTGCCTCTTTCAGCAGGAAGATGGAGCATTTGTCACCCTATCCAAGACAGGGGGTTCAGATGAATGACTGTTCCAGTCTTGTGAGAGACAATGCAGCACATATAGCCTGCTAAGTTTGTCCTATCTTCAGGACTTGGTGTTAACTAGTTCAATACCCAGCTTTTCCATAGACAAGTTGTATAACTTGCAATAAGTAAATTCACTCCTCAGAGCCTCAGTTTCCTTCTCTGCAAATTAGAAGTGATAATAACAACAAACTGGGAGAGGGAGAACCCTAATTGGGTGCCTGACCAAAAGAGAAGCAGGCACTATTTAGTATTAAGATTCATTCTGTGCTAGGAGGGCAAGGACCTATTGTCTAATCTATGAGCTCCAGAGTGAATTGGGTTTAAGGGCTGTTTTTTGAGAAAGTAATCTAGCCAGTAAATCCTAAGGGGGAAAGGAAGCTTTTGTCATTGAAATGTGCCTTCCCTTGGACAGAGCACCCCCAGGCAAGGAAGAAGAGGAAAGGAGAGGGGAAGGGAGGGGTGGGGAGAGGAAGGGAGAAGAGCTACTACTCACTTACAGGTTATGTTTGTCCATCATTCTCAAAGAGGACCATGATGTCAGGGAGATGATGACATGGCTTGCAGTTGACTTTGTGAGAGAGGGCTGTGCAAGGTCACCAGTCTCACTTTCTCCTCCAGAGCCATCTAGGTCCAGTGGCCAGATATTCCTCAGGATGACTGGAATTGGCCCAGGACTCAATGGGAGACCCTGGCCCTTTTAGACTAAGGATAAAACAAGATACTAGATGTGAAGCATATTGCCAAGGTAAGGCACTACTCAAAAGCTATTATTATTGTTATTTCTATTTCATTATTCATCTATTCCTTTATTCATTCATTAATGTGCTCATTATGTGTTGGCACTGTGTTTAACTGCTAAGGAGAAAAAAGGGGGGAAACCCAGTCCATGCCCTCAAGGTGCTAATATTCTAATGGGAGAAACAATAAGAAAATAATTATAAATAGACTAGAGAGTACTAGGAAAGTGATGTCAGAGGGGAAGAGAGCAGCAGCCTGGTAGAATGAGGAAGACCCTGCAGAACCTGGGACTGAAGCTGAGTGTTGAAGGAAGCCTGAGAAACTAGGAGAGAGGTGAGGAGGTAGAGCTTTCCAGGCTTGGGGAACCGCCAATGCAAAATCATAGGGGTGGAGATGGAGGACTGAGAACCAGCAAACAGTCCAGGGTAGCCAGAGTGTGTGTAAAGAGAACAAAGTGTAAGAATACTGGAAAGGACAGAAGGGGCCAGCTTGTGATGAGTTTCAAACACCCCCCCAAAAAAAGCTTTATATTGAATCTTGGGGTTTGTAGAGTGGACAGTGGTAGGAGCAGATCTACATGTGAGAAGACTTGAAGCAAGGAGGCCAATCCAAAAGTGATTGAAATGGTTCCAGTCAGAGATGATGGGCATCTGAGCTAGGGCAATGACTAGGGAGTGAGACTGCAAAGATTTGGCAGAGGATAGACACGGGGCATGAGGGGACGGGAACATTGAGGATCACTCCAAGATTGTGGTCCTGAGTGACTGGGAAGATGGCAGGACTCCTGTGAGTTACAAGGAAGTGCTGAAGATGGAAGGTTTGTGGGGCTGGGTAATGAGTTCTGTTTGGGATATATTGAACTTTAGACCCCTACAAGGCATCCAAAAGCTCATTGGTGATGGATAAGTAGAGTTTATAAGAAACACTAGGGCTAGATACACAGATTTGGAAATCATCACATAGAGAGGATCTCTGAGCCCATGGGAGCTGATGTGATCCCTTAGGGAGATAACAGAATAAAAAATGTGCCCAGGGCAGAGCCTTAGTTAGTGAGGTTAGCCTCACTAACCCTCTGTTAGTAAGTGTGATTTGGATAAAGATTCAGGAAAGGAGACTGAGAAGGAGCAATTAGGCAACTCAGCGGAGAATCAGGAGGAGGATCAGACAGCTATTGGTGCCACAGAGCTGTGGCCACTTCCAACAGTATGTTTTCTGCTATACCACACAGCTTTATTTTGTCTAAGACTAGACTGGTTCATTATTCAACTTCTAACCTGTTTAAATGGCTCCAACAATTTAAATTCATCAGAATAAAGAGTTATGGTCTCAGATCCCTCCCAGTGAAAAATTTATTGTCCCATAAAGTGAAAGAGAGACTTCTTGTGTAAATACAAGAGAAGCCTGCAGAGGCCATCATGCTGCCAGAATTCCCCCAATAGATTCACAATGGAAAATGCAAAATGGATAGGCCAGATATCCTGGAAATGCCAGCTATTCTTCAGGTTACAGATAATCACAATTACGAACATCATAAGGGATCCCTGTTCTACAGTACATTGAGGTTCACAATAGCCTTGTGAAGCAAGACCCCTCATAGCAAGGACAAACTACTCCTGAGTAGTTTGAAGAAAGATAGCATCAGGCTTCTATGTGGAGCCTAGCAAAGAACTAGAACACATGTAAGAACTTTGTGAGTCTCCCCATAAAGAGAAAAGGGCTGCCAGAAACCAGGAGCTATGAGTCACCCCTTTACCACATTTGTTCTCCAACTCTGATCCCACTCTCTCTGGGGCTCCAGAAGCTCTGGTGGGAACATGTTGACATACACATTTGGGGGATGTTTTGTGCTGAGGATTCTTAGTAAATAACCCTTTCTAAAATATGAGTCTGCCTAAGTGATATCAAGCACACTCTAAGGGCTCTTTGGCTAAAGACAACTCCCAGCTCTTCAGAATGAACCTTCAAGTCCTGGGGAAGATGCATCAGCTGCCCTCTTTGAACCCAAACTCCTAATGGATGCAGGGTTATGGAGCAGAGCTCCAGAACTGATACTTATTCTTAATATACAGTGATATTTTGCCTCCCCAACACCTTTTAACTGTCCTATTTGTGCCTATTCTGAGTCATTCATCCTACCAAGCCCCTAGCACTACAATCTCTAGCTCATCTTCCTCAATTCTTTTTTTTTTATTTTTTATTTTTATTTTTTGCTTTTTGGAGGGCAATTGGGGTTAAGTAACTTGCCCAAGGTTACACGGCTAGGTTTTTGTTTGTGTGTGTTAAGTGTCTGAGGCCGGATCCGAACTCAGGTCCTTCTGACTCCAGGACCAGCGCTCTACTGACTGCGCCACCTAGCCACCCCATCTTCCTCAATTCTAATGCTTTCTGCATTCAGACAGACTCCTCTGAGGCACACAGCTCACCTGTGAGCTGTTTTCTTATATTCTTTCTCCTCTGAATCACTACCTCTACTGCAATTCTTCCTCCTATAGTCTCTATAGGATTGGAACAGTTTTCTCTTCCCCTTTTCTTTCCAATGAAGGCCCTTTTGTTTCAGACAAGGAAATTAGTGACATAGAGAATTAATGTTGGACCTATGACAAGTACCCACTGGCCTTGACTCCCTGACATGGGGCCATTCCTCTTCATGACCCTGCCTCTGCTCACCTCTGGATGGGAACAGGAAGGTTTCACGAAGATGGTGGCAATTTAAGCTAGGCATAGAGGGAGAGGATGAATTCAACAGACAATGACTGGATGGGGGCTGTCATTCTTGGTGTAGAGAGTGTTTTTTCACTGAAGAAAATAATTCCTTAAAGTTAGAATTGGGCAAGTGGAAGCTAATGACCTTATGAGACATCAAGAAACAAACAAAATCAAAAGAATGAAAAAAAAAATAGAAGAAAATTGTGAAATATCTAATTGGAAAAACGACTGACATGGAAAATAGAAACAAGAAACAAAACTTAGTACTGAGGAGAGCAGAACGGGAATGACAAAATGCTCCCCAGAAGGAGCAACGGAGACAAGGGCAGATAAAAAGTCAAGGCAAAACCCTCTGAGAAACTAGGGGAAGGTAGAATACTTAATTCCTAAGTGGGAATGCAGCAAAGTGGGCAAACATTGACTTTGGAGGACCTAGGAGAGCTGGGTTCAGATCCTGCCTCTGACATTTGCTCCTTGTGGGTCCTTGAGCAAGTCACAACAACCCTGTGGGCCTCAGTTTTCTCATCTGTAAAAGAGGTGTTAGACCCAATAAGCTCCAAGCCCTAAGGCTACAATCCTATGATCTTATGACCTAAGAGAGCAAAGATAGGCAGGAAGGATTCATAGAAAGTATAGCACCTGAAGTGGGCCTCAGTGATAGGGTACAGAAAAGGCCAGGAACTGGGCCCCTCCCAGCCCTGCCATCCCCTGTTCTCAGGCTCCTCCTAGCTCTGCCATCCCCTATTTTCAGGCCCCTCCCAGCCTTGCCATCCCCTGTTCTCAGGCCCCTCCCAACTCTACATTTCATACTCTCTGATATTCTATGGAAGGGAGGGTCTATTCTGGCAGGAAAATAAGACCCTTGTGGAGAAATTGTAGTCAGAACATAGAGGGCTCAGAAAAACAAATTAAAAGATTCCACTGCTTGCCAAACCAGCCTGTCTACTGAGCCAGTAACTTTTCAATTGATTAATCAATGAGCATTTGTTAAGCACCTATTAAATGCCAGCCTGCCCTGGGTTCAAATGGCAAGTCACTTGAACCCTTCACTGCTGCTATCTAAGATTAGTCTAAGTTACAGAGAAGATGCAATGCAATGGAAGAAAAAGTTTCCTCACAGTTTCTCTACCCTGATGAGGTCACTAAAATATCAGGCATTGTGCTGGGACTCTAAAAGCCAGAATTGAGATAGTCCCTGCCCTCAAGGGACTTCCATTCCAATGAAGAAGCGCATTTCTTAGGCCTGCCTTTGGAAAAAGCACCCTGGCTTCATGGCCCTCCTGGAGAAGTGCAGGTAAAGGTGCCCGGGAGGGAAAGGCCATGCAAGGGGAGGAGGGCCCTCTCTGGCTCATGGGAAGTGGAGGAGTGGCAGGTGAAAACCAGCTGCAAGCTAGGGAGCAGCAGCCTTATAAACAGGCTCTGGGTCCAGACTCTGACCACAGCTAAACACTGGTTCTTCTTCTTCGAAGATAATGTGCAGCCAGAAACTGATTGGCATTGATATGACCACAGTCCTCCTTGTAGATCCCACTCCCCAGAGGGGCTCACCAGTCTGTCAGCCAGCTCCGAGCATGTTACCTGTGACAGTTGGGAGGCTCCTCTGGGGATATCTTAGTGACTTTCATCTTTTAGACAAACTGACCATTATAAGCTTTCAGTTCATCAGGCTGTCATGTCATCATCCATAGGCCACAGCACTCCTGGTGGGAGTAGAGGAGATGATTTTGGTGGTTCTAAAACTGAAGGAAGAAGGGAGGGCTTCCCCTGCCCCAGTCCTAGGCTATGGACAGCAATGTTCAGTGCTTTGACTTTTTAAAAATCATATTTAATATTTTACTTTTCCCCAATTATGTGTAAAAACAATTTTAACAATTTTTTTCAAATTTTGAGTTCCACATTTTCTCCTTCCCTTTCCTCCCTCCCCCACCCCACTCCCACTGGGAAGGAAAGCAATTTAATATAGGTTGTGCATGTGTAATCAGGAAAAACACATTTCTCCATAAGTCATTCTGTGAAAGAAAACAGACCAAAAAAAAAAAAAATCCAAGAAAAATAAAGAAAGTAAAGTATCTTTTACCTGCATTCAGGCTCTACCAGTTCTTTCTCTGGACATGGACAAGACCTTTCATTATAAGTCTTGCAGAAATGTCTTGGATCATTGCATTATTGAGAATAACTGTTATTCATAGTAGATCATCGTACAATGCTGCTGTTCCTGTGTACACTGTTCTACTGGTACTACTCATTGTACTTTGTATCAGTTCATTCATATAAGCCTCTCCATGATTTTCTGAACGTATCCTGCTTGTCATTTCTTATAGTACAATAGTGTTCCATCACAATTATATACAAGTTTTTCAGCCATTCACCAAATGATAGGCATCCCTTCAATTTCCAATTATTTGCCAACACTAAAAGAGCTGCTATAAATATTTTTGTACACACAGGTCCTTTTCCATTTTGTGTTCTGTTTATTTTTTTTGGTTGTTTTTGTTTTTTGCTAAATCTTGTGTTATCTTGACTGTGGCTCCACAGTATGTGAATTGTTTCTTTTTGGCTCCTTGCAGTATTTTCTCCTTGATCTGGGAGGTCTGGAAGTTGGCTATAATATTCCTGGGAGTTTTCATTTTGGAGTTTCTTTATGAAAGTGATCACTGGATTCTTTCAATTTCTACTTTGCCCTCTGGTTCTAGGCTATCAGGGGAGTTTTCCTTGAGAATTTCTTGAAAGATGATGTCTGGGTTCTTTTTTTGATCATGGCTTTCAGGTAGTCCAATAATTTTTAAATGATCTCTCCTGGATCTATTTTCCAGGTCAGTGGCTTTCCCAGTGAGATACTTCACATTTTCTTCTATTTTTTTCTTCATTCTTTTGATTTTGATTGTTTCTTGATGTCTCATAAGGTCATTAGCTTCTACTTGCCCAATTCCAACTTTAAGGAATTATGTTCTGCAATGAATTTTTGTGACTCCTTTTCCGTTTGAACAACTCCACTTTTTAAGAAGTTCTGCACGCATCTTAATGAATCTTTTTCCCCCAATTTGGCCAGTTCTGCTCTCGAAGCTGTTCTTATATTCACTGGACTTTTGTGCTTCTTTTACCGTTTGGCTAAGTCTGTTTGTAAGGTGCTATTTCTTCACTCTTTTTGTGGCTCCTTTAGTATTGGCTCTTTTATCATGATTATCTTGCATCACTCTCATTCTCTTCCCAATTTCTCCTCTACCTTTCTTACTTGGTTTGTAAAATATTTTTTGAGCTCTTTCATGGCCTAAGACTAATTCAAATTTTTCTTTGTGACTTTGGATACAGGAATTTTGACTTTGTTGTCTTTTTCTGGGTGTGTGTTTTGATCTTCCTTGTCATCATAGTAACTTTTTTTGGTCAGATTTTTTTTTTGTCTGTTGTTACTCATTTTCCAGCCTATTTCTTGACTTTTAACTCCATGCTAAAGTGAGGGGCTCTATTTCCCAAGTGGAGGGGGTACTGTCCCAAGCTTCAGGTTTTTTTGTGCAGTTGTTTTCAGACATAATTCTGGCGACCCATAAGTTTTTGGCTCTTCCAAGGTGGTATGATCTAGGGAGAGGTGTATTTCCTATTCTCCTGTGACGTGCAGTGGTTTTAAGTGACAACAAGCACTGTGTTCAAACTGTGGAACTGTGAGCAGGATCCCTGCTCCCCTGGGGCCCAGGCTCTGCTGTGCTAGTGCTCTTCCTCACACTAGGACTAAGACCCAGAACTGTGACCCAGAACCAAGTATAGCAATGCAATAGAGTCCTACCCTGGTGCCAGCAAAGAGACACCTGTAAATCTCCTTCTGACCCATTGTCCAATCCCCTTACCATCTGTGAGCTGAGAGGGCTGGAAGCTGCCAGTGCTGCCATGGATTCAGGCCTGCTCCTGGTTTGCAGGGGAAGAGGGTATCTGCACTAGTGCAGCCTGTACTGGATTGCACTCCTCTCTTACCCTGGTGCAACAGACCTTTACTGTCGACCTTCTAAGTTGTCTTGGGGTGGAAATTTGTTTCACTCTCTCTTTATGTAGGTTCTTTTGCTCTAGAATTTGTTTAGAGTCACTATTGAAAGTTATTTGGAGGGTTTGGGGGAGAGATCAGGAGAGTCTGCCTTTATTCTATTATCTTGGCTCTGCCTCTGCAATTAGATTTAGCAAGCCATGAATGAGCACCTACTATGGGCAAGACCCAGTACTTGATGCCAGAGAGATAGAGAGGAAAGAGAGCCAGGCTCTGCCCTCAGGGTGTCCACCATGTAGCAGGAGCACAAGGTCAAAACCTATATGGCCAGAACTCAAAATTGAACATGACAAGCCAGCTGAAGACAGGAGTTATGAATCAGAATTCTTTATAATTGCATGGAACTTCATGCTTATCTCTGAGCCCTGTCACAACCATTATTGGAATCAGTGTGATTTAGGGGAAAGATTCGGTCAAAAGAACTAGAGCTCATATCCCAGTCCTGTTACTATCTCTGAAGTCTCTTTGGACAATAGCTTCCTCATAAGTAAAATGGAGGAGGAAACACAGGAGGAGATTGGAGCTGGTCTATGATCTCCTCCAGACCCTGGTGCTATTCACTCCTTGAATATCCTCAGAATATTCTAAATGCACTGAGGGAAGGGAATGTCTTTTGGTTTTGTGTTTGTATCCCTGGCAGCATAGCATGGCCTTGCATACAGTAGAAGCTCCAAGGTATAATGCCAAGCAAAGGCAACTTCCAAGGTTCAGAATACCAGCATAGTAACTCTCCATTTTATTCAGTGACAAATTAAGGCAAAACATTCACAGAAAAGAGAAAATCAAAATACAGCATTCACAAAGTATAATTAAATAATTTCCAAGTACTGCTCCACCCCTGGGCAGTACATTCATTTAGTCAATCACAAAGTCCCTCTTCTCAAATGGAGATTAGTTTCTAATCATAAACAAAGTACATTCATTTGGTCAGTAACAGAGCACAAAAAAGTCAAGTTTCCCACCCCTGGATCACAACTGAATTACAATTATCATCATTTAATGCCAAACACCTTCTCAAAAGGGGCTGTAGAGAGCACAAAGACCATCTATTCCTGAGCTACAACAAGGTTAAGATAATATCATAGCATTTAATACCCAAAGAGAGGTCTTTTCTTCATCTTGACCAAGGCAAGTTCTCAGAAATCTCTGTTCCTGGGGAGACAAAGCTTAACAAGGCCACAAGATACACTGCCAGTGTCCTCATCAATTCATTCTATGCCTGCAGAACAGTCTCAGGACCTCTGAAAACATCAGCAAGACCTTATTCCAGGATTTCAGCATCACAGCCATGTCTCCTCAGTCCTTGGCAGCTCTGGGTGGCAGCTCTCAAAAGTCCTGGGCAGCTCAAGCTGGCCCTCAGCAATCTTCTCTCTTTGCCTCCATGATGCTGCTTCCAAAAATTCTTCTGCCTCTCTCTCTGCTTGTGCCTCTCAAAATCAATGGTACCAGCTCCTCCCAGTTCAGCCCTCTTTTTTCACATCAACAAGTCCATCCCACAAGTGGGATTCACAGGCTCTGGGTTTCAACACTCAACTGGAAAACCAAGACAATATAGGGGAATCTTTAAATTCTATTACTATTACACAAGATAATAAGACATCTCCAGGGTAGAAACCCTAAAAACCTTGTTGGGTGGTAACAGGAAAGCCACCAGGGACTAGCGGTGGCGCAGCACTAGGCTGGATCAGTCCAGGTCTGAAGGCCCTAAAGCTTTGCCCTGAGAAGCTAGAGAGGATCCTAAAGAACCTCAGAGATACAAAGGGGACTGAACCCTCTAAAATGGAGGTCAATGCAAGAACCAGACCCAGAGAGAGGCTGAGCAGGACAGACTCTTTCTTACAATACTACAACAGGGAGCAAAGCCCAGTTCTGACACAAAGCCCCAATTTGGGAACTGAGGTGGAAAAATGAGTAACTTTAAAAAGAAAAAAACACCAGCCAGAATTTAAAAATTGCAAATTCTAGAGATACCCCCAAATAAGGAGCAAGTAACTTTATAACAGCTACAATGCAAAAAGATTTAAAGGGAAAAATATAGATTTTCCACCAGAACTACATGAATAACTAGAATAAATGAAATAAGCACTTTTTTAAAAAACAAACTGGAATGAGAAAAGAGAGCTTAGAAAAAAACATGGTCAATCAACTTTAACCAAGAAATTCATTGCCTGAAAACTAGAATAAATCAAATGAAAATCAATGACTTCAAGAGACAGCAAGAAATATAAGAACAAAATCAAGAGACTGAAAAAATAGAGGAAAACGAAAGCTAGCCAACATCAGAACAAGGAGCCTGAGAAATGACTATGGAGAGATATATTAAGAATCACTGGACTCCGAGAAAACCATGGGCTTTTTTTTAAAGCCCAGAAATATTTCAATAAATTATAAATGAAAATTTCCCAGCTCTATTAGGAAAAGAGATCAAAGAAAGGACAGAAAGAACTCCACCAATTACCTCATGAAAGAATTTTCATAAGGAAAAGTCAAAAATGTCAGAATCAAAAATCCAGAGCTCCCAGATCAAAGGAAAAAATACTTCCAAACACCTAGAAAGAAGTAATTAGTTCAATTACCAAGAAACTACAATAAGAATCACAAAAGACCTGGGAGTTTCTACTAGAAAGAAGAGGAGATCTTAGAACACAATATACTAAAAGGCCAAAGACTGAAGCTTACAACTTACCCTGCTCGGCTGAAGCTAATCCTGGACAGTGGGGGAGGGTGGAAGAATGGACCTTTAATGGAAGAACAGGTCCAAGTGAGCAATTATAATGAAAATCACAGAACTGTGAAGAAACTTTGAAATACAAACACAAGAATCCAAAGGAACCCAGAAAGGTAAGTCTATTTAGGTAATTAGAAGAGGCCGTGTATTGCTGTAGTGCTAACATTCTCCTGGGAGAGAAGAAACAGATGCCCCTTCAGAACCTTAATGTCCTCCAAGGCCACCATGGGAGCTAGTTAAGAAAAGCACAAAATGGGCTCTGAGGGAGAGGTTAGTTCCATTCTTAGGGTGTGAAAAGGGCCAGAGAAGGAAAGGAAAAAGAAGTGGTACAGCAGTGCAGAGAAGACCCAGAATTTCTGATTTTTCATAACTGGGATGCAAGAGAAATGTACAAAGATGGAGGAACAGATGGGAGAAAGGGTGCCAAATGACCCTCAACATGATCAGAAATGAATACATGAGGATTAGACGCACAGAGAAACAAGGGGGAAGGGAGGAGAATGATACCCAAGGGGGAATAATTGAAAGCAAAATGGATGTTGTCATCTTGAAGAGGGAAGGATTCAAAGGGACCAAAGTCTCAGTCAGTGCCTTAGGTTACCTCCTAGACAAGCAGGGAATGGCTGGACATCTGATGTGATGGCATGTGACCGCAATGGAATACTGTTATGCCATTTGAAATTATTGCTTTTAAATCACACAGAATCCTGGATAATATGAACTGATGCCAAGTGAAGAGAGCAGAAGCATAACTTGTCCATGCAGAAAGACAATGCAAAGAAAAACCACTTGTAAAGACTTCAGAAGTCTGATCAACCAACGACTGCCCCTGTCCCAGGAGGACTGTGATGGAGGGTGGCCCCCACCTTCTAAGAGAGCTGATGGAGCCAAGGAGCAAAGACGCGCCACTGAGTGCATTCATCTGGCTTGACTCTGGTTATTAAGAGTTTCAGTGAGTTTCACCATCTTTATCTCTTTAATTGAAGAGGGAGAAGCTAAAGTGAGGTGGAGTTAGAAACACTGATGAAAGAAAAAGGAGGAGGAGGAAGAGGAGGAGAAAGGGAAGGAGGAGGGAGAGGAGGGGCAGGAAGGGGAGGGGGAGGGGGAGAAGAAGAAGGGGAGGAGGGGAAGGGGAAGGAGGGGGAGAGAGAGGAGGAGGAGGAGGAGGAGGTGGGGGAGGAAAAGGAGGAGGAGAAGGAAGAGAAGGGGAAGGAGGAGGAGAGGAGGAGGAGGGGAAGGAGGAGGAGGAGGAGGGGAAGGAGGAGACTATTTTGACATTTTAGAAAATACAGAGAGCAACAGGACAGATTTGAAAGAATTGTATTGCTTTTTTTTTTAAGCCAATGGCCCCAAATAGTTTCACAATTTCCAATGTTCTGCTGTATATTTAGACACTTTTTGGTATTTTAATTCAGAATAAAAAATTTTCAAATGAATAATATGGACATGTTCCAAGGTGAAAGGACCTGGCGCTTCCATGCTCTGCCCTGTGGCTCTGCAGACTCGGACCCTCATCAGAGAGGGTCCTCTCCGCCCACACAGGACACAATCCCTCCAGGCCCCAGGGCAGGTCTTCAGCTTCTAAGAACCCTCTGCTTCACGGAAATTGCTGGGGGAGGGGAGGGAGAAATGAAATTGAAAATAGAGAAAGGAGTAAGAGCAGGAGAGGAGGGAGGAAATGAGATAAAGGAGGGTTCCTGACACAGGAACTGCCTTAGAAACAGTGTGCCTAGGGTTTGTGTCTCCAAAAGATCCCCTCTTTAAGATACAAAGAAAGATTAGGAGTAATAACACCAGTGTCTACACTCTGCCTCCTGGCTCAGAGTGAGACCAGTGCCATCTTCCCCTCAGTGCTCTAGGAACATCCCTTGAGAGGCTGGGGGCTCTGTGTCATCACACCCTTCTAGAATCAGGCTCCCCAGCCTCTTGCACATGGGGAATTGCATCCCCCCCCATTAGAGTTGGATCAGAGATTCTGGAAGGGACCTCAGAGGCCATCCAGACCAACCTGCCCATTTTACAGATTAGTAAACTGTGTCCCAGTGACTTGCCAAAGTTAGACAGGTAGAAAGTGGGAGAGGCAGAGCTTGAAGCCAGGCCCTCTGACTCCAAACCCAGAGCTGTTTGCAATACATGAGGCCTACCTCCTTCCTACCACACTGACCCTCACAGCCCCCCTGGGGCTAAGACAGTGAGCAGGCATGACCATTAGGAGACACCAGATATGTAGGTAGACAGCTTAATGCCTGGCTAGACTTCCAGAAACAAACAACATTGACAAGGAAGCCTGATGCTCATGGAGGACAAATCCTAAACCACTGGCCAGATGGCTAATAAATTCTAATGCAAAGAATTAGGCCTAATAAGAGGCCATTAAATAAATGAGGTTGGGGAGGGTTGCTGGGAAGCAAGAAGAGAGAGAGGGGAGAGTACTACATTTAGAGGCCTGGGGAACTGGGTTTGCGCCTCTAGTGTGGCTTTGGCCAAATCATTTCCCCTCTGGGCCTCAGTTTTCTCTTTGGTAAACTGAGGGCACTGGTCTCCATGGTTTCTCAGCTTCCTTTTAGCTCTATCATCTGCCATCAAATCTAGCACCAAATCTGAGCCCAACTCTTTGGTGTGTCAGAACAGCAAGGGAGCAGCTGGATGGGGAAGACGGCTTCTAGGCCATGGCTACCAAAGACCATGGGAAGTTACTTCCTAGAGTTACCTGGACAGCTCCTGGTAGAGAGCCCTGACCAGGATGTCAGGACTGCTCCAAGCAATGGGGTGATTCATGTCCCAGCAACAGTTCATGAAGTGAGGCCAACTTTCAGAATAGCTTTGGCCAAAGTGTGTGTGAGGGTCTGCCCTCTCCCCACCTCTCCATCGGTAAACCCTCCCAGGAATAGCTTATGGCACTGGCAGACGTTCCAGTATTTCAGAGCAGATCCAATGGAACTTCAGGTTCCCCGGCTATAAAACACAGGATGATCTCTCAATTCACCTCTAAATGTCTGATCCTCTGATCCCATCCCCAAGAAGCTTACAAATTTAGAGAGGAAGGGACAAGGCAGAGGGTATTGGAGCACTGAAGAGTCCCAGAAAAAGGGCTCCCAGGCAACTGGAGGAAAGCAGTGGAGGACTTCTCAGCTGTGAAGAACAGCAGATGACAACCCCTCAATAGTTAGAACACGAGGATTGCACCCAAGTGAGCCTATCACTATGGTGCTTTAAGGCTTTCAGAGAATTTTCCCCTTGGCAATCCCATGTGGCCCCAAGCATTATTGGAGC
This sequence comes from Gymnobelideus leadbeateri, assembly GCA_011680675.1. NCBI lineage: Eukaryota > Metazoa > Chordata > Mammalia > Diprotodontia > Petauridae > Gymnobelideus > Gymnobelideus leadbeateri. The sequence goes on along the minus strand of WOXC01009631.1, from coordinate 198,956 downwards.
CTATTATATTATTAATTGTATCATGCAGAATTACACAATTACATTATTATAACTCAGGAGATGGCTCCCTAGAGAAGGTGCCACATTCTTGGCCTCCATGACTGAGGTGTGGGGCAAGAAGCCAAGTATCCCCAGCTTCTCCTGGGCATGTGTTTCTTCAGCCATTCTTGGAGAAATGGAATAGGGTCAGTTACTGGTCTATCCAGCATCATGCCATGATTTTATCTTGCCTTAATGCATCCTCTTACACATGATGACTCTGCTGGAATTCCATTTAGAAAGACCAATGGACTAGGAGCCAGGAGGGACCTACATCCAAATGCAGACTTTGACATTTACCAGCTGTGTGACCTTGAAATAGTAATTGAATCTCACTGAATCCATTTCCCCATCTGTAAAATGGATATAATAATACTTGCAACCTTATGGGATAGTTATGGGGGAAATTCTTTGAGAGCATGAAAGGGCCATAGAAACATATCACTTGTGCTCTAAATCACACTGTTAACTCTTAAAAGTTTGCAGTCAAATGTGAGCCAGCTAATACTGACATCTGGTAATGCACCACTTAATCCAGACTCTGCTAGAGTGCAGCTCAGCTAGTGACTTCACCTTTCTGAACATCAGTTTCCTTACCTGCTCAAAGGCCCCTCCAGTCTCATGTTTGGGAAATGAGCATTGGGCCGGGATGGAGCTGGGGTTCAGCTTAAGGCTGTGCTGAATGTAGAGGTCAGAGACAGACCTAAGGTCACTTAGGAGGCCTACAAACAACACCGCCCCCCTTTTCATCCCATGAGCTTAACCCCAGAATCAGCTAGCTATTCACCTAACAAGTCTCACAAAAGACCTGGGGTCAGAGGGTCTGGGTTGAAATCTCTGTTCTGACTGCTCCCCAATTTTGAATCACTGGTAAGTTAGAAACTTTCCCAGCTGGCTTCCTCCCATCTGCAACATGAGGGTAACAACCCTGCTTTGTGGACCTCAAAGAGCTGTTTTGAGTGTCAAATAAAATGTCGTCAATGAAAAATTGGATGAGATCCTTTAAAAAATCAGCTTCCCCACAGACCACCAAAGATTTAAAGCTGCGTGAGGCCCCAGATCTCTGAAGTCGGGTCACAGAGAAATTAAAGCCATCCTGTTTTGTAGAAGACAAGCTCCTTCGTGCATGCCGCCATCATGAGCACCTCATTAAGAGCACCTCATGCTGCAGAGCATCAAGAACCCATTTACTGGAGGGCAAAGCCAAGATGGTGGAGCATAGGCCAGGACACAGCTGAACTCTCCCAACGTTCTCTTCCAAATAATTTAAAATAAACCTCAAATCAAATTTGGTAGTGGTAGAGCCAACAAAAGGTCAGAGCGAGATATTTTTCCAGACTAAAATAACTTAGGAGGTCTACAGGAGAGGAATATAACATCAGGGCAGGTACAGACCTGGAGCATGATAGAAGCAGCAGCAGGCCTTGAAGGCAGCTCCAACAGGGGCCAGAGTGGTGCCAGCTTCAGGAGCTCTCAGCCAAGAGATGAGACAACTGGCCAGAAAGAGATTACAGGGGACCCTCTGCTAGCATGGTGTGTAGCTGGTGCTGATTGGTGACTCTACTGCCCATAAGCAGTTCTGGGTTGCAGTTCCAGGGCAGAGAGGAAATCTGGGGATCAATCACAAGGGAGGAGGGGTCCTGGTCACACCTCCAGGACCAAAAGGAATACTAGTACTTATGGAACTAGGGCTCTTTCTGGGTAAAGACCAGAGCAAAGCCCAGGAGACCAGTGATCACATCTCTCTCAGGATCACACCACCTTGGAAGCACTGAAAACTTGGAGATTCTAAAAACAGCAACATGAAAAAGCCTAAAAGCTTAGGACAGTGCCTTCCCACCCCCAGATGAGCAGAGAACAACTTTAATATAAAGTTCAAAGTAAAGAAATAGTTTGGATGAGCAAAGGAGTAAACAGCATCTACAACAACAACAAAAAGAACCAAGATTTAAACTCAGAAGAAGACAATAATGTGAAAATAGTTACAAATAAAGCTTCCAAAAATGCTCATTGGAACCAAGATCAGCAAGAATTGTTGATGAGTTGAAGAAAGAGGTAAGAGTGGTAGAGGAAAAAAATGGGAAAAGAAATATGAGAAATGAAAAAAAAATGAAAAGAAAACAGATTGGTAAAAGAGGGGCAAAGAATACTGAAGAAAGTATCATCTTAAAGGAACAGAATTGTCCTAATGGTAAAAAAAAAGGGGGGTGGGGGAGGCTAGGTGGCACAGCGAGTAGAGCATCAGCCCTGGAGTCAGAAGGACCTGCATTCGGATCCGGCCTCAGACACTTAATGCACACACAAAACAAAAACCTAGCCATGTGGCCTTGGGCAAGTTACTTAACCCCAACTGCCCTCCAAAAAAGCAAAAAAAAGGTAGGGGGAGCATAAAAAATTTATTGAAGGAAAGAACTTCTTTAAAAGTAGAATTGTACAAATGGAAAAGAAGGTACAAAAGCTCACTAAAGAGAATGATTCCTTAAAAATTAGAATTGGACAGGCAGAAGCTAATGACTCCATAAGACTTCAAGAAACAATGAAACAAAGTCAAAAGAATGGGGAAACAATGAAAGAAAATGGGAACTATTTCATTGGAAAAATAACTGATCTGGAAGATAGATTGAGGTGAGATAACTTAAGAATTATTGAACTGCATGAAAATCATGATCAAGGAGGAGTAGAAACAGCACTTCCAAGGTGCTCTCCCCCACACCACTTCCAAACAATGTAAAAGGGGAATCTGAACAACTTCTGGAGCCCCAGCACCCACAGAACGACACAGAGAAGCTAACCTCCTGCTGAGGACAGCCCAGCAGCCCTGCAGGAAGCGGCCAGCACAGCGCTCTGAGAGCAGGCAGCACAGTGTTCTGGGAACTCACAGTGCAGCACTCTGGGAGCTGAGCCCAGGCCCGGTGAGCCGGGGTTTTAGCCCTAGGGAGGCTGGGCCAGCAGCCAGCTGGAGGGACACCAGAACACCAGCAGCTGTGGTGATTCCAGAATTATCAACACAGATATGCCTAGGACAAAGTGAGAGGTTAGTGCCCTGTGGACTCTGGGACCAGTATTTGGGGAATGAGTCAGCTTCCTCCCCTGGGGACAAAAAGCTGCTGAGGAAACTCAGCACTGGGGCCTTTTTGCAGCGTCAGTGGCAGCTCCAGCTCCTGGTCTGCAAACTGTAGGGAGATCCAGCAATCAGTCTGGGGGTTATAGCTCTTGCTTTAAACTGCCTGGATCTGGATTGTGGTCTGGGGTGGAGATTTGGGGTGGGTATCCAGCTTGCCAGAGCATGTGGAGGCTTTACAGAGGCCACCCAACCTGAGGAAGTTGTGAAGACCCCATGTTTGGGATGGAAGCTCTTGTCTGGTGGCAGATTCCTACTGTGGCAACAAGCCCCAAAATCAAGTAATTAAGTGGTAACATGCCTAGGCAAAAGAAACAAAATAAACAGAAAAAATTCAACATTGGACCCTATTTTAGGGGCAAAGAGGATCAAAACATGGAGGACTATGAGGTCAGAACTCCTGAACCAAAAGCCCCAAATGAAAATACAAGCTGTCCATAGAGGACCTTAATAAGCAGATAAGAGAAGGGGAAAATTGGGAAGAGAAATAAGAAAGATGCAAGAAAAGTATGAAATAACAGTCAACAGCCTGACTGAGGAAAAATAACACCTTAAAAATAGACTAACTCAAATGGCAAAGGAGGCTCAAAAGGGCAATGAAGGATGCCTTAAAAACCCAAATTTGCCAGATGGAAAAAGAATCTCAAAAGCTCACTGAGAGATTCATTCCTTCAGAGTTAGACTGGAACAAATGGAAGCTAGAAATCAAGATTCTATTAAGCAGATCCAAACAAATGAAAGAATAGAAGGCAATGTGAAATATCTCATGGGAAAAACCACTGACCTGGAAAATAGATCCAGGAGATCATTTAAAAATTATTGGACTACCTGAAAGCCATGATCAAAGAAAGAACCTAGAAATCATCCTTCAAGAAATTCTCAAGGAAAACTGCCCTGATGTTTTAGACCTAGAGGGTGAAATAGAGGTTGAAAGAATCCACCAATCGCCTCCTGAAAAGATCCCAAAAAAAATTCCTAGGAATATTATAGCCAGGTTTCAGAACTCCCAGATCAAGGAGAAAATACTACAAGCAGCCAGGGAAGAAACAATTTCAATATTGTGGAAACACAATCAGAATAGCACAGGACCTGGCAGCTTCTACACTGAGGGATCAATATGATATTCCAGAGAGCAAAAGAGCTGGGATTGAAGCCAAGGGTCACCTACCCAGCAAAACTGAGTATCTTGTTTCAGGGGAAAATATGGTCATTCAGTGGAATAGAGGACTTTCAAGCATTCTTGAGGAAAACCAGAGTTGAATAGAAAATTTGACATTCAGACACAAGAAGCAAGAGATGCTTGAGAAGGTAATCAAGGAAAAGAAATCAAAGGAACTTGTCAAAGTTGAACTATTTACATTCCTATGTGGAAAAACAATAACTGTGTCTGATGAAACCTTTCTCATTATGAAAATAATTGAAGAAGGGTATATGGGTATATGTTTACAGGTATACGGGTATATGTTTACAGGTATACATGGATAGAGGGCACAGATTGAATTTGATGGGAAGGGATGATTCTTAAGGGGTGAAGTCAAGAGGTAAAAGAGGAAAGTGGCAAGAGGAGATGGGGAGAGACACGGTAGGGTAAAATATCTCATGTACAAGAAGCAAGGGGAAGTGGTTGCAGGGGAGGGGAAGAACAGGAAGGCAAAAAGGCAAAACCATATTCTCATTGAAGCTGGCTCAAGGAGAGAATCACATACATACTAAATGGGAGATCTCACCCTGCAGGAGAATAGGGGAAAGGGGGATGAGAGGGGGGATGATGGAGGGGAGGGCATTCTAGGGGGAGGGGAGGTTGGAAGTACCCATTTTTGAAGAGAGACAGGATCAAAGTAGGGAATGGACCAGGTGGGAGGTGAGATGGGTGGGAGGGAAATATAAGCAGTTGTGGGAGAGCCAACGTGGATTTACCTCAGTGCCCTTGAGAGGTCCCTGGACCTGTGACGGCACTGCCTCTGGGCTTAGGTGATGATGGCAAGGCCTCTTGCCCCCATTAACCCTCTAGGCACTTGAGGGACTGCTAGGCCCCCAGCTGACCCTGCCTTGTTCTAAGGAGCGATGCACATCCGGGCCCACAAGGAATATCCTTGCTCCAGGTACAAATCGCGAAATAAGAGTCCCAGGGTTAAGGTGTGCTTGACCTTAAAAGGCAAAAGGTGTTGTAATTGGCCAAGAGCCAAAATGGAAAGTGCTTGCGTAGGATAGGCTATATATGTAGAAGAGCAGGAAATAAAGTTGGAGTTGCCCCCTGAGTTGCTGTGTAAGTGTGCTTTGTTCTGCTCGGCACTCCCCGCCACGTGGCGTCCAGAAGGCCCCAGGAAAGGATCCGACGACAAGCAGTCTTTTACAATATATCTACTATGGTAATGTTTTGCATAGCTATACATGTACAACACATACTGAATTGCTTATCTTCTCAGAGGGAGTGGGTGACAAGGGAGGAAGGGAATGGATCTGAAAATCGAAGTTTTAAAATTAAATGTTTCATAAGATGTCCAGGCATTGGGGCTCAGAGATTCACCTTGCCCTAATGGCAAAGTCGAAGGGGGTATGGGAGAGAGCAGATTGGACGAGGGGATATCTAGTGGGACTGCTATTCTGGGGTGGTGGGTAGGGAAAAAATTGGGGAAAAAATTGTAACTCAAAATCTGGTGGAAATGAATGATGCAAACCAGAAGTTAATAAAGCATTTGTAAAAAGAAAGAAAGAAAGGAAAGAAAGGAAAGAAAGGAAAGAAAGGAAGAAAGAAAGAAAGAAAGAAAGAAAGAAAGAAAGAAAGAAAGAAAGAAAGAAAGAAAGAAAGAAAGAAAGAAAGAAAGAAAGAAAGAAAGAAAGAAAGAAAGAAAGTCATCATCAAAAAAAGAGCCTGAACACCATCTTTCAAGAAATTATTAAGGAAAACTGTCCTGATATGTTAGATCCGGAGGATAAAACAGAAATTAAAAGAATCCTTCAATCACCTCCTGAAAGAGATCCCAAAAGGAAAATTCCCAAGAATATGATAGTGAAATTCCAGAATTCCCAGGTCAAGGAGAATTGCAAGCATTCAGAAAGAAACTATTTAAATATCATGGATCCAGTTTGAATCAAGAGACTTGGTAGCTTCCACATTAAGGGATCAGAGGGCTTGGAATATAATATTCTAGAGGGAAGAGGAGTAAGGATTACAACCCAGCAAAAATGAGTATAATCCTTCAGGGGGAAAATGGACATGTAGTGAAATAGAATATTTTCAGGAATTCCTGATGAAAAGACCAGTGCTGGAGAGAAAAGCTGACATTCAGACAGGAGACTCAAGGGAAGCATTAAAAAAGCTAAACATGAAAGTGCAATCAGAAGGGACTCAATGGAGTGAAACTGTTTACATTCCTATATGAGAAGAAGATATATGTAACTGCAATTAGGGCTCTGCATAGATGGGGGTAAGTCAATTATGTTGGGATGATCTCCAAAAAAATGGGAGAAACAGGGATGCACTAGAAGAGAGAAGGGAGAGGTAGAATGGGAAATTTTTTTTACATAAAAGAGGTGCATTAGTTCAAAGAGGGAAGAAAATTTTATTTTATAATAGAATTGTATTTTATAATTATTATTAATATAAAGCATGTATATTTATGTCTATATATTTTATAAACTTTCATTTGGGTATAGAAATTTATCTTACCCAATAGGAACATAGGAGGGAAACGGGAAAAGAGGGGTGGGGGGCATAAAGGTAGAGGGTAGATTGGAGGAGGCAGGGGTTGGGAGTAAGACTTTTGTGAAGGGACAAAATAAAAATTGAGAAGGATAAACAGAGGAAAATGGGAGAGAGATAAATGGCCAGTTAGTGATCATAACTATAAGTGTGAATGGGATAAGCTAACCCATAGAACAGAAGCAGATAGCAGAATGGATTAGAAACCAGAATCCAACAACATGCTGTGTACAAGAGCCACATCTGGGACATAAAGACACAGAGAGAGTTGAAATGAGGAGCTGAGGTCAAGTTTCTTATGCTTCAGCAGAAGGGAAGAGGGCAGGGATGGTGATTATGATCTCACACAAAGCAAAAGCAAGTTTAGACCTAATTGAAAGAGATAATCAGGGGAACTTTTATGGCAGTCATGTCTGACTCATCATCACCCTGAGCACACCAGGCCCTTCTACATTTTGCTAAAAGTTACCATAGACAATGAAGTAATATCAGAAATTTAGTGCATTTCTCTGATAAAGGTCCCCTATCTTAAATATATGAGGAACTGAAATTTATAAAACTCAATTTTATAAAATAAATTTATAAACTCAAACTTGTAAAACTCAAAATTATGAAAACAAGCCATTCCCTAATGACAAATGATCAAAGGCTATGAACAGGCACTTTTCAGAAGAAGAAATTAAAGCTATCTGTAGCCATATAAAAATGCTTTAAATCACTATTGATTAGAGAAATGCAAATTAAAACCACTCTGAGGTACCACCTATCAGAAATGACAAATACTGAAGAGGATGAGGGAAAAGAGGTACATTAATGAATTGTTGGTAGGGTAGTGACCTGCTCCAATCGTTCTGGAGAATGATTTGGAATTATAGCCAAAGGGCTCTAAATCTGTACCTGCCCTTTGACCCAGCAATATCACTGGTAGGTCTGTGACACAAAGAGATCCAAGAAAATATTTCTAGTAGCTTTCTTTTTTTGGTAGTAGCAAAGAATTGGACATTAAAGGTATGCTCATCAATTAGGATGTGGCTAAACAAGTTATGGTATATAATGACGATAGAATACTATTGTGCTATAAAAAATCATGAAGGGGGTGGTTTCAGGAAAAAAAAAAACATGGAAAGACCTACATGAACTGATGCAAAGTCAAGTGAGAAGAACCAGGAGATCATTGTGCACAGCAATAGTAATGCAGTGATGACCAACTGTGAAAGACTTGGCTATTCTGAGCAACACAATGATCCAAGACAATTCCCAAGGACTCAGGAATTTCACATGCTAAATGCCTCCAGAGAGAGAACTGATGAACAATGCAAATGAAGGAGAATTTTCTCACTTCTTTTTTGGGGGCTTGGGTTTTTTTTTTTTTGTTTGTTTGTTTTTTGCAATATGGCTAATATGGAAATGCGTTTTTTCATTATTTCACATGCATAATTGATACCATATTGCTTGCCTTCTCAGTGAGTGGTAGCAGGTTGGAAGGGAGGAAGAAAATCAGAAACTCAAAATTGAAAAAGGAAAAATGTTTTAAAAATTTCAAAAAGAAAAAAATCTATTTCCTGAAAGGTCCTTTAGAGAGTGATAAAGGGGCAACCCAGGGAGGTTCCCAAGGAAGCTGCCTCCTGATCTGCACAGCTCCTCAGGCAGCTCCACCCCAGGCATCCCCAAGATCTTCCTCCTTCTCGGTTCTATGAGAGGAAGATTCACACAATAGATAAGCTTTAAGCACAGTCGATAATGACCGGTTTCCAAGGAACCATTAGCATAATGAGTATTCAGTTCCCCAAAGCATCCCCCTTCGTGAGGCAGAATAGGAGCTCAGATGGTTGGGTCATCCTTCAAAAACAAGCAGTGCATTTAATGTGATTGAAGGTCAGTACCAGTGACCAGTCATCATGCACTGAATTGTAAATCTCTGTTTGATGAGGGAACATGTGGCAGAAGGTTGTTAAAATCCAAATGAGGATGAGGACAGGCAGCAGAGAGCCAAGCGGAGGGCTTCCAGCTTAGCTCCCAGGAAGGTTAGTGGTGATAACCTGTCCCCACCCCCACCCTGCCATAACCATCATTGTTATCTCTATGTCCTTACACTCACCATTCTTCTCTGTGGTCACCAAAAAGTGATCTCCAGTGAATCAGTCCTCTTGTGATGGGCACATGTGCACTAAGCAATACCGGTCAATCGATCCACAAATGAGTATTAGACACCTACTGTGTTTCACATGCCACACCCGATTCTGGAGATACAGAGACATAAACAAGTTTCTTGCCTCACTGAGCTTACATTCTAATAGACAGTCCATGCATCATCTTTCATCAGGCCACACCAACCCTTGATAGTGTGTTGGAGCCTCCCAGACCACACGATGGACAGACACCACCTTCCATAATCCATCATCATAACCATAACAGCCATCAGCATTTCTACAGTGCTCCAGAGTGGACAGAATATTTTTGTTATGACAGGCAGGCCTATGAGCTAGTGCAAGTATTATTAGCCCCAAACTACAAATGGGGAAATCAAGGCTCATGGAGCTTTACTAACTTTCTCTTGGTCAAGAAGCTAATAATTTTCAGAGCTAGGAACCCAGCTAAACTCAAGCTTTTAAATTCTAAATCCAATCCTCTTTCCATTTCATCAAAGCTACTTTGGACTCTGAATAACAGTATTCTGTGTACTATTCCTTTTTCACCCCCCACCCCCAGCCCTCCACAAGTCTACACTACCCAGGACCTGAACAGAGAGTGCTCCAAGCCTAAGGGAACTGAATTTCTTAAATTAAAGGACAACATAAAACCATGCAGGAGGTAATGATCTGGTGGTAGGAACAGACAGGAGCTCCCTGCCTAAGGCCAGAGCCGTCTACCAGATGATGTTAATGTGTTTTGTCTTGGGTTTCCTGTGTACTACTGGGCAGGGAATCTTCCTCACAAAGCTCCCCTTCACTTGGCATCACATCCCTTTTTTCATCCCCTACTCACTTTTCATTACCTGATAAGGCCAGGCCAATGGGTCTTCTCTTTTATGACCTGTCTATGGCTTCTGATGCTGTGGAACACTTCTTCCTCCTAAACAGTCTCACTTCTCTTTGGATTTATGGCTTTTGTCCTTCCCGTTGTCTGTGTTCCTACCTCTCTGACCATTCCTCAGTCTTCTTTGCAGATTCCTCAGCTGTATCTCACCTTGACGTGTACTTCAGGGTCCACCAGAGGAGACTGCCCAGCATACAGACCAGGAGGGGATGAGCATTCCACTTGCCCAAATTGTCAAAGCATTCTGGGTGAAAATCCTAAAGTATACAAATATCGGTAATGACAATGGTGGTGAGAATTGATTAGTGATGCCAAGAAGTGAAAAATAAGTTAGTTGATGGTTTTGATGATTGGTTATGGTAATGGTCACTGATGATGACAAAGAATGATTTGCATCATTTCTGATGATGAAGTCAGGATTGGTTGTCACGATGATAGGTGGAGATAATGGCCCTCCACAATGATGGTGAAAGATGAAGACGGTTGGTGGCCAGGACACTGGTGCCAGGGGTGAAGGTGAGGATGGTGTTGCTATTCTTGATTTGCATTCTTTTTTATTATTTGAGTAAAAAATGGTGGCCCTTTGAGATTAACAATGCTTGTCTGTTCCTGTTTATTGTCACCTGAAATCATTCTCACCCTTCTGTGATGCTTGAAACATCTTTTTAGAAGGAGCCTCAGATTCCTAAAGATGGGGGCCCTTCAGGGAGAAAGCTAAAAGTCAATACAAAATAACGAAGCAACCATAGCCCTGTTTTCAGAGGGATAGCCTAACAATGGCAAATAAATTAATTGGGTAGGCAAAGGGGGGTCGGAGAATGCCTGGGCTCTTCCATGAGTGTCTATTGTTTCTTATAAAGAGGGATGAATTTTTTTATTTTTTGGCCATGAGAAATGGGGAGGTGAGGGGGGGAGGACTTTGAAATTCCACACCAGCATCGATAACTCGATTAGACTTTTTCATAAATTTTTTCAACTTTCACAAACAGTAGATCCAGATCACTCCTCAGGTCGTCCAATAAATTTTCTGTGGATTCTAAATTATTCTCATTGGTTTCAATTTTCACTGAGTAGGCGACCAGACTGTCCACAGCAGTCCTAACCATTTTTAGATCTGATTCCAGTTGGCTTAGAGAGGATTTTAAGTCATCCACGGAAGCCAGTTTTTCTAGATAGTCAGGAGGGAGAGAAGTGTCCTCCTGGGCATTTTCAAGTAGAGCGTGGACCTGTTTCTGCACCTTCTCGAGGGAGTCCACAGCACTGGGAAGCTCGCTCACACTTCTCTTCAGTTCCTCCACATCACTGGAGAGCTAAGACTCCCCCAGGATTCTCATGGTACTTGTGATGCCGTCTTTACCCTCACCCAGCATAGTGTTGCTATTCTGGAAGATGGCAAAAGAAAAGAGGAAGTTCTACAAGAGGAATCCAAAGACCACCTTCATACTGATGATCAGAATGATGATGGTGAGGGTGCTGGTAAAAGTGACAGAGGTGTTGGTGGTGCTAGTCATTATGATGATGGTGAAGGGACAGTCTCTCCTCATGCCCTTTTCTTTTGCCTTCAGTATAAACAAGAGACCAAAGTAGGAGGTGGACAGCCTTGTCACTGAAGTTCTCTGGCTCCTGCCTTGGTGGTGAAGCTGCCCACACTGATGGTGGCGTAAGGTTATTTGCAATTCAACGATGCCACAAGGCACGTGTAGTCAGATATGGACGTGTTGCTTTATTTTGCTTAACTAGCTTTCTTCATTAAAAAGGAAGGTTCTGAAGGAAGTCATTGGAAAGTGCTAATGATACAAAAAGATATCAATGGAATATTTATTTTTTAAATGGAAAATATGTCAAGAATAAAAATGATGATGAAATAATGTGATGTATGAGAAAGAACCCTGAACTTGCTGTCAGATGACCTGAATTCTAATCCCTACACTGCCACCGATGCCATCTTGGACATATCACTCCCCTCTTTGGTCCTCAGTTTTTTATCTGGAATCTTATGGCACTGGACAAGGCACCTTCCAAGTTCAAAGTCGTGGTTCAATGATGTTCTGAACCAAGTAAGTTTTGAGCATTGCAATAATGGGCTCACCCAGGCCCATCCATAAACACCCTTAGAAAGAAGGGGCCACACAGCAACAGAGCTGGCTTTAGAGAGAGGCCATGAAGGACCAAGCAAAAGGCCCTAAACCAGAAGGCAGAGCGCCATTGTCATGGCCGCCCCCTGGTGGCAAGCACCTCCCTGTTTGACCTTGGCCAGTGTCTTTCCCAGCTCTTCCTCATCTCCAGCTTCCTCCCTATGCTGATCACACCCCAACCCCCCCACCCCACCCTCATCACAGGCATTGTTCTGGCTCAGGTCTCCATTCCCCTGCCTGGAGCAGCCCCAATTAGATCTGTCACCTTGCAGAGGCCAAGCATGAAGCCCCCTGCTGATAAGCTGGCTCAAAATCAGCAGCCCGAGTAATGATTGCTGCTTGTGAGCAGAACCCCCCTGATTTAGGCTCCAATTCTAATGAGCACTTCAAGCTTATTTTCACACTTATCGGTCAATTCAATGTATACTTCTTTTTAACAAAAATTACTTAGTATTTTATTTTTTCCCCATTACATATAAAAATAATTTTTAACATTTGTTTTTAAAACTCTGAGTTCCAAATTCTCTCCCTTCCTCCCTCCCCAGCACCCTCATTGAGAAGGCAAGCATTTCAATAGAGGTTATACATGGGTAGTCATGCAAAAATGTATATTTCTTCAAAGCAATTTGTCTAAGTAAAATATGGATTGTCACCAACTTTCAACTCACTAGCAGTATAATTCCCCAGCATTACAGAGCCATCAAACAGGGAGCTTTTTGAAAAAGAGGCAAAATTGCTATTCCATTGTCATTTTAGACTATTATAATAATTTTACCATTTAGCTACATTTCAATTACTGGGTAAAGAATATTTGTTAAGCCTCCATCACCTGAGAATATGTTTCAAGGGCCATTCAGAGCCACAGTTCCTGGCTCCTCCTTGAGGATGGATTGGTGATAGGGACAATTAACAGGTGATATCATGGTCTCCTTTCTGTAGTAGACCAGAAAGATGTGAGGAACCAAAATGGCAGGGCCTGGCCCAGTATTCCAGAGAGCCAGGAAGTCACAAAACCTTGGGCTTTCAGATTCTTATAACTGTAGAATCTCGGAGGCCCAGACTAATGGGACCTGGAGCACCTGGTGCTCTCAGATCAACCAGGAAAGTGTAAACACTGGTCTTAGAGCTCCCACCACACCACAATGCAGCCTGAGATTTCCCATCACGGACCCCATCTTGTCAGGAGGATGACCCCTCTGTGAAGGAGAAGCATAGGGGGAGAGGGAGAAGAAGGGAATCAGCCTGGAGAGATAGGCTGGAAGAAGGACTTAAACTGCAAACAAAAGAGATTATGCAATAGAGAGCTATTGACGCTTCATGATGGGGGGGGGTGGGGGGGGGGGGGGAGACATGAGAATTCTTCAAGTGTCATATCCCTTTCAAAGACTGCTAGGTGCCTGAGAGTGGAGACTATATCTTCCCTAAAAAGACTGTGCTGGCTTTGCACATAGTAGATTCTTCATCTCATTAAGCCTCTTGCCTTATGTTTCAGTGCAGAGAGGGCAGGTTGCCTGCCTCCCACAGAATCCCAGGAGAGTAGGCTCCCAGGGGCTTGTTGGATTTTCTCTGCCTACAGGTTCTTTGAGGTAAATGATAACTCTGGAGCCCAGTAGAGAATACAGAGCTGGTTTCTGGATTTATTGCACCTTCTTGCTGTTACTGCCTAGGGGTGTCCTTGAATCCTACCCAGGGCTTCAAGCACAGGTCATTACTATTAACAAAGGCCAGCCCTGGCAAGAAGTATCCCTGCTTTAACAGAAATATGATAAATCCCTTCCCTCCAAAGTGGCAGCAGCCAGAAAGGGGAGGTAAAGGCATTGCTCCAGGAAGGGCAATGCCTCCCCCACAAACTAGACTTCCTCCCTCCTCTTGGTTGAACCATCCTTCAAAGCCCAGTTTCTGCTCTAACTCCTCTCTGAGGCCTTTTCCAGAAACCCCAGGCTTCAGTGAGCTCAAAGGGCTAGGAGGTCACCATCACTGAAGGTCTCCATACAGGCTAGACAACATCCTAGATGTCAAGTGGCCTCTTCTTTCTAAGGGTGTTTATGGATGGGCCTGGGTGAGCCCATTATTGCAACGCTCAAAACTTACTTGGCTCAGAGCATCCTCGAACCACGACTTTGAACTTGGAAGGTGCCTTGTACAGTGCCATAAGATTCTAGATAAAAAACTGAGGACCAAAGAGGGGAGTGATATGTCCAACATGGTGCCAGTTGTTGGTGACAATCCATATTTTACAATCAATCCACACCTCTGACTCTAGCTTCAGAGGGTCCACAGGAATGATCAGGAGAGACTTGATCCTCCTCTGGGTCTGAGGATGGGTGGCATTGTTACTGGAAACATTCAGACCCTCTTCCCAAACCAACACTGGTATGCTGTGTAACCTCAGGCAAGTCACTGTCCCTTGGTCAGCCTCAGTTTCCTCTACCATGAAATGAGAGCTTGTATTAGATGACATTTGATGTCAAAGGGGCTGCATTCAAATCTAACCTCTGATACTTTATATCTGTGTGACTCGGAATAAGCCTCAGGTCTTTGTCCATCACATAGAAGGCAGATTCTGGAGTCTCTTCAAGCTCCACGTCCTGATAGTGAAGTCAGCAAGCTTCTCTCTAAGAAAGCCTCCTTCCCTCCAGCCTGCCTGCTGGCCCCATTCTGGCCAGGTACCTTGCCTGCCTTTGGCCTGTGCTGACTCTCAGCTGCCTGTCAACCTGTCCCACTGAGGTGTTCAGTGACAAAAAAAAAAGTCAGTAGCTGGTAGAACCTGAAAGGAAGAGCTAAAACAAAACATAGAAATGTCACTGGCTGAGGCACAGAATGTCAGGACTCAGGGGAATTCTAGTAACCAGCTGCTCCCACCCCATCAATTTACAGAGAAAGAAACTAAGACCCAAAGGGACTTCAGAGATTACTGGAGCCTCAGCATTGGGAAAGAGCTCAAAGGTCCCTTCTTCCATCCTCTCCCTGACCCAGAATTCCCTTATCTATGCTACACCCTCAGCCTCTGCCAGGAGATCTCTGGGGATGGGCCATCCATGACCTCCGAAGGCAGCTTTAGGGGTTAGGAAGTTCTTTCTTAAACTGAGTTAACTATGTCTCCCTATAACCCCCCACACTCACACACACGTCCCTAGTTCTTTGGGGATCTCTGGGGTCAAGCAGCTCTTCTGGTCTAGGAAGTCCCAAGAACTGTGTGATTGGAAATATCAGGCAGTCAGCTGACACACCCTCCTCTCCCGCTTCCCAAGTGATGGTTGATCTGATTCTAGTCCCCAAAGCAAGTGGGGGAATAGGGTGGGGGAGGGGACTCGTGTGGTGGCAGGGTGGGTCTGGGTCAGCTGTCACTAATCCAAAGAGCACAACCCTGGGGCAGCAGGTCCAACTGGTAGCAGCCCATGGGAGAATGGGCAGGGTGGTGCAGATGGGCCAGCCAGTGTCTTACCTCTCCTTCCATGACATCTTGCCTCTAAGTCACTGATAAAAGTACTAACCAGCATAATGCCAAGGATGAATCCTGAGGGCACTCCACTGAAGACCTCCTTCCAAGGAGGCACCATGAAAGTCCTCTTGGGTGCATCCATTCAGCCAACTCCAAATCCATACCAGCTGCACTGTTATCTACCCCACAACACTCTATATTGTCCAAAAATATATTACTGTTACTAATTATGTGTTTCTGTTAGATGACCATGCATCTTAAATATCAGACCCCAGCGTATAAATGTCAGCTGTTATTAACAGAACATTATATAACATTAATAATAACTGCCATGTGCAAATAGTAGTTATACTAATATCATATTCAGGGATAACTGACCCAAATTAGGTCAGCACCCAGCCTGTGAAGTTCTGAGATGTTAGTTAGGTGACCTGCCCAACGTCACACAGTCAGTGTCTAGCAGAGGCAGGCTGGAGCCCAGACCTTCTACAGCTGGCCCCTATGCTATCCTGACTCATCTCTCTCTCTGTTTAAACATGCTTCTTTTCCCAACCTGCCCCTCCTCTCATTAGAAAAGGAGGTCCAAAAGGGTGGGGGCTCTCTCTCTTTCCAATGACCCCGAGCCTTTGTCTGGCTCTCTCCTTTGTCCCCATCACTCCTACTGGGCACCTACTGCCTCACCCCTAGGAAACCAAGAGAAGAGGCATCTCATTTCTAGCTCTGTGTCCCCCAAGACTCCCCACAGTGTGGGGTACACAGCAAGGATCCAGGAAATGCTTGGCACATGGAAGTGAACCTAGTCCCTTTTATGCTTCTGGGTAAGAGATGGTTTGGAGTGGGAGGAGCCTAGAGAAAACACTCCAACTCAAGCCCCAGCTTGTGGACAAGTCCCTGGAATCCTCAGCTCCCTCCCCTTTAGAATGGGGCTACCAAGCCTCCCACCTGCACTCCTTACCCCAAGCGGGGGAGCTTTGGAAACCACAGAAGTTCAGAGAACACAAGCCCCTCTTTGTCACCAGTGCCTACGTCTGTGCTGCTCAGCCCCCCTTCCCAGGAAAGCCAGGCTAAGCTTCTGACATTCTCTGCTATTATTTGTTTAAGGAATCAGAGTGAGGGAGCCTGGAAACTGTCCCAGAGTTCATTTAATTACCACGATGCCAAAGTGGTTAAATGAAAGTCTTTCTCTCAGCTACACACCATCGACACCATTGGGGAGAATCAATAGCATCTGGCCCAGGCGCTCTGCTTGCCCTCTGCTACGGGCCAGGAATTCATTTCATCAGGCTGGGTCTCACTAGAATAATCTCTCCTTCTAAGACTGATGTGCTCTCTCTCTCTCTCTCTCTCTCTCTCTCTCTCTCTCTCTCTCTCTCTCTCTCTCTCTTTCTCTCCATTTTTCTTATTTTCTCTCTCCACATCTCCTCTGACTGTCTCTCTCAGTATGTCTTTCTCTCACTCTTTTGCCATCTCTCTTCTTTTTCTTTCTATCTCTCCATCTTTTTCTCCATCCATTTCTCCTCTATCTCCATTTCTCTTTCTCCATCTAATTCTCACTCTATCTGTCCATTTCTCCTCTTTCTCAGTATCTATCTCTGTCTTTCTCTTTTTCTCTCTTCATATTTTTCCATCTCTCCTCTCTCCATCTTTTTCTTTCCATCTTTCTCCTCTCTATCCATCTTTCTTTGCATCCCTCTCCTCTCTCTCTCTGTCTCTGCCTGTCTGTCTGTCTCTCTCACACACACACACACACTCTCTCTCTCTCTCTCTCACACACACACACACACACACACACACACACACACACACACACGATGAAATGAATGCCTCCTGGATACAATGACCATGGGCACCTCTCAAATGAGAAAGAAGGAAACAAGCATTTATTAAGCGCCTATTCTGTGCCTGTCACAGCATTCTGTGCTTTACAAATGATACCTTTCCATCCTCATCACAGCCCTGGGAGATCGATGCACTTTTCCAATTTAAGAGTTGAGGAAATTTAGGCAAACAGAATGTCAATGCTTTGTGCAGGGAGTGCTTGGGGTCAGATCTGAATTCGGATCTTCCTAACTTCAGGCCCAGGGAGTATCATCTATATGATCTAGCTGCCTCTAGCCAAGCTAACTTGGTCTAGACATAATAAAAGACAGAGAATGAGAGACAGAGAGAAGGGGAGGGGAAGAGGAATGGAGAGGGAGGCAGAGGGAGGGAGAAGGAGGAAAGAAGAGGGAAGGAGGGAGGGAGATGGAGTGAAAAGATCTGGAGAGAGACAGAGGGAATAGGGGGCAGGAGAGCCAGCACTGAATGAGAGCAAATAAGCACAAGGGCTTTCGGGAAAATCTGACAGCCCCATGTAAGCATGTGCTTATATTCAAGAATAACTTCTGCAAATTGAGAAGACAATTCTCAGTACAAATTCCAATGATGCCAATACCCATGCGCTCCCATGACAGAAGCTTTGCCTGCTTTGTTCCATGCCCAAACCCCAGTGCCATAAGCCCAGTCCAGAACTTCCAAGTCACACAGATGGCAGATAAAGACAGAAAGAAGGGCAGAGCATTGGCATTCAGTGAGTGAGATGCCCATCTGGCCTGGCAAGGAGCCAGACCCAGAGCACCCACCTTCCCTCAGGCCTTCCTATCAGGTCATGAGTAAACCTCCTTACCAGGCAAAGATGGCAATCTCCCACACTAGCATCTCCAACACTTGATACTTGGGTTGAAGGTCAAACTCTACATTCTACATCACAAGACTTAGGCTATATCTCATGTCCATGCTAGGATAACAGGACTTTTTATGGGAAAGAAGTTTTTTGTTTGGCAGATTCTGTCCTGTTTACAGTAAAAATCTGCTCCCTCAATCTACTCTCAGGGTCCATTGATATCCCCTTTTCTGAGGGTGGTTGTGTTGGCTAGAGCTAATGAGAGGGGAGTGGTTTATTAAAACCCTCCACTGCAGATACCAAAACATTAACCCATTGTTCAATGACTATTATACCAATAGCAGCTAATGTGTCCACTTGAAACCTCCTACAGGTCCTGGTCCAAGAAAACTTGCTGCTCTTTCTCCCAGAGTTAGCCGTGGTTCTCAAAATTGGTGAGCAGGAAGCTGGCAGTCAGAGGCCATGAAGACCCTAGCAGCAGACCCCACAAGACAATGACAATGTAAGGCAGTCAACACTAAGAGCCAAGTAAGTGTCCTGACAGTGAGCGCCAGAGTAAATCAGAGGAAGGAGAGGTGGCCATGGCATGGTCTGGGAGGGCCTTCAGCTTACCTTGGTTTGGTTTTGGGTTTGTTCCTGGGATTTCACTGGTTAAGGGACTCCCCTCCCCAAAGGAGGTGTAGCAGCAAGCACCCCGACATCCCCAGGGTAGCTGCCAACTCAGGTTCTTAGATCTGCTTTTCTATAGGAAAGCAACTCAAAATGGGTTAACAAGCTTACTTTAATCAATCAAACATATCGTTTACCTAGTTCAGGGGAAAAAGATCAGCCCCATGAACTTCAGAGTATATAGACAGTAGTTTCAAAACAGAGAAACAGATCAAGCAGACAGGCTTCCAAACTGTCCAACCATTACATACATCCATACCTAATCACAGTTACCAGAGAGGGAAGCGTCAACATCTGGGTTTTCAAAGCCGGGGGTGGGGGGAGGCTCTCAGTGGCTTCCCAGAGTCTCATCTGGTCAAATCACACAACACTTCTCAAAGTGAGCCCCAAAGCAAAGCCTCACATCAGGGATTATATAGCCTTCTCCTGGCTCAGAGAATGTAACAACCTTCTTGACCCACTGCCCAATCACAAAGCACTAAGGTGTGGGCATTCCTGAAAAACAAGCCTCCCACCACAGGCTCCAGGTGCACTTAACCTAGGGGCAGGGAAGATCTTAAAAATTTAGATTCTTATAACAGCAGGTCAGAACATCTTCTTTCATTTATAACATTAGATACTAGAAACAAAGCAAATGACCATCAACTGAGGAATGGATAAATAAATTGTGATCCATATGATGGATACAGAGAATCATGAGATGACTTATATGAACGGATAGGAAGCGATAAAAGAACTTGAAAAATGATATACACATTGACCATAAACATGCAAATGCAAAGAACAGCACCAACAGCTGAACCTGGATGCTGGGAAATTCCACTGACAAAGCTTAGCCCCAGAGAAGGACCAGAGCAGGTGCCTCCACCCACCTTCTCTGCAAGGGAGAGGGATAGGCGCATCTGGAATACCATGTCAGACTTTTTCAATAAGAGTCTTAGTTTTATTCAACTTTCTTTCTTTTTTCTGTATTATAAGAGATGGCTTCCTAAGAAGGAATAGGAGAAGGCATAAAGTGAGAAATGTACATGATGTCAAAACACAAGATACCAATAAAAATGTATTTTTAAAATTATGATCTTATTAATTTCCTTATTCAGTGCCTTACTGAACTTACTGAAATACCAAAAAGTATTTATAGAGCTAGAAAAAATAGTTACAAAATTCATCTGGAAGAACAAAAGGTCAAGAAAATAAATTAAAAACAAATGCGGAGGAAGGTGGTCTAGCTTTAGCAGATGTCAAACTACATTATAAAGTGATAATCATCAAAACTATCTGGTATTGGCTTAGAAATAGAGTGATTTATCAGTGGAATACATTAGGTACACAAGACACAGTAACCTAAGACCACAAGACCTAATGTCTGATAAACTCAAACATCCAAGCTTTGGGGACAAGAAATCATTTGACAAAAATTGCTGGGGAAATGGGAAAACAGTTTGGCAGAAACTAGGTATAGCCCAACATCTCACACCCTATACCAAGATAAGTTCAAAAGTGGTTCATGATTTAGACATTAAGGGTGATACCATAAGCAAATTAGGGGAACATGGAAGATCTTGGATACAGAAAGAATTTTATCTCCAAACAAGAGATAGAGAACATTACAAGATGTAAAATGAACCATTTTGATTACATTGAATTAAAAAGATTCTTTTCAAACAAAACTAATGCAGCCCAGGTTAGGAAGAAAGCAGAAAACCAAGGGGGGAAATTTTACAGCAAATTTCTCTGATAAAGGCCTCATTTCTCAAATATATAATGAACTGAGTCAAATTTTTAAGAATATTAGTCATTCTCCAATTGACAAATAGTCAAAGGGTTTGAACAGGCAGTTTTCAGAAAAAGAAATCAAAGCTATCTATAGTCATTTTTTAAAAAGCTCTAAATTGCTATTGATTAGAGAAATGCAAATTAAAACAGCTCTGAAGTACCATCACACACCTATCAGATTGGCTAGTATGATAGAAAAGGAAAATGACAAATGTTGGAGGGACACTAGTACTTTGTTGGCGAAGTTGTAAATTGATGCAACCATTCTGGAGAGCAATTTGGAACTTTGCCCAAAAGGCTGTAAAACTACATACCCTTTCACCCAGAAATAACACTACTAGGTCTGTCCCCCAAAGAGGTAAAAGAAAAGTGAAAAGGATAAATTTGTACAAAAATATTATGTTTTCCTCATCTCCAGATAGCTATATATTATACATTTTGTGGTAGCAAAAAAATGGAAATTGAATTGATGCCCATCAATTGGGGAATGACTGAACAAGTTGATATATTATTGTGAGGAAATATTATTATATTATGTTATACTATATTATATTATATTATGTCATGTCATGTCATATTATATTATATCATACCATATTATGTTATATTATGCTATATATTATGTTATATATTATTATAACATTACTGTAAGAAATGATAAGCAGGATGCTTTTAGAAAAATCTGGGAAGACTTATATGAGCTGATACAAAGTGAAGTGAGCAGAACCAGAAGAATAGTATAACAGCAATATTGTACAATGATCAGCTGTGAATGGTCTAGCTATTCTTGGCAATATCTTAGACAAAACCAAAGGACTTGTGATGAAAAATTTCCCCACCATGAGAGAAAGAACTGATAGAGTCTGAATGCCGATTTGAAGCATGCTTCTTGACTTTCTTTATTCTTATTGTTGTTCTGTTTATGTTTAGTGTTCTCTTTTGCAACATGACTAATATGTAAATATGTTTTGCATAACTGCACATATATATCTACGTAATTTCACATAGATATCTATATCCAATTGCTTGCTGTCTCAGGGAGGGAGGAGGGGCAGGAGGGAGAAAATTTGGAATTCAAAATTTTTTAAAATGAGTAAAATGATTTTATACATAATTTAAAAAAATAAAAATATAAATATTTTCAGAAAAATATATAGTCTTAGATAATTACCATGGGCATTGAGTGACTTACATCCTCTGTTCAGCCACCAAGGTGATTTTCCTAAAGTATCCTGAAGTCACTTTCCTACTTGGTGGTGGCTCCCTGTCACCTCCAGGATCAAGAACAAAGTGCTTAGCATGGCATTTGAGGCCCTCAACAATCTAGCTTCCTCCTGCCTCTCCAGTCTTCTTAAACCTGCTCTTTGATCAGTGACCCTGGCCTCCTGGCTGTGTCCATCTCTTGGCTCCAGACATTCCCCCAGGCCTGGAATGCTCTCCCTCCTCCACCCCAATTACTGACTTCCTCTGGCTTCAAGTCCAAACTAAAACCCCACCTTCTACAGGAAGTTTTCCCCAACCCCTCTTAATTCCAGTGCTTTCCTTCTGTTAATTATATCCCATTTATCTTATTACAGAATGTCTATGTATATTTGCTCATTTAGGGTCTCTCCACCTGTCCCCAAGGTGAGCTCCTTGAGGGCAGGGACTGTCTTTTGCCTCTTTTTGTATCCTCAGAGCTTGGCACAGTGCCTGGTACACAGTAGGTACTTAATAAATGTTCACTGATTGATGGGTTGGTTGAAGAGGGCCCAGTGAGAGAGGGAAGAAGGTAAATAAGAGGAAGTCTGCTCCCACGGATGCCCAACAGAGCTGACACCCGACTACGGGCATCCTTCCCATCCAGCTCCATTCTGCTAGACCAGGGAGGGGAACCAGAGGCCTGTCAGGGTAGTTGATGGTAATTTCAGCAGGCAGAGAGCAGCTGGGCCAGCCCAGGCTCCTGGTCAGTGCCAAGGCTTCAGTCCTTCAGTCCTCTGATCTAGCCCCTGCCCATTGAGAGGGGCTAGATCAGAGCTCATTAAATCAGCTGCCTTACCTTCCTGCCTGATCCTCCCCTTCGCCTCAGGAGCCTCAGGGTGGGGGTAGGTAAGGGACAAAGTTTGGAGAAAAGAAGCCCTCCCCTTCCCTGCAGGCCTTTACAGTAAGCACTGAGTAAAGCAGTGGAAAGAGCAGAGACGTGCATTCCATTCCCAGCCCTAGCACTCATTGGCTGTGGGAGCTGACATCAATCACTCATCCCTCTGGGTCTCAGTAGCTGGAGCTGTGGAGTGGATTCATGCTTGTGCAGGAGGTGCTGACTCTGGGGTTCCTTCTAGCTCTGAGACACTGAGACTCAGCGTCTTTTGATGTCCTTTCCTGTCCTCATGACTTTTACCTTTAGAATCCATATAGTTACAAATTTAGAGCCAGAATAGGCCTCAGAAGCCATCTTACCCAACCCTCTCCTTTGACAGGTACAGAAACAGAGGCCAAGAGAGGAAAAGGGACTTGTCCTGAGCCATAGAAGTAGGAAGGGGAAGCCAGGATTTGGACCCAGGTCCAAAGGCTCACATTGCCTCCTTCCAAGGGGAAGAGGGGTCTGCTGGGTCTCATAGGATCTTGGTTCAGTGAGCCAAAGCCCCAAGTATAGAGAATTCCCAATAATCAGGGTCATCCCAAACGTGATACAAAGAGAACAGCCCTTGCCTTCAAGAGGCTTATATTCTAAGGGGGAGGCACAAACCAGGCAAGTTCCTAAATAGCCAGGTGCATACATGGCACATATATACAGAATAAAGACTGGAAAGGTCCTGCAGAAGGTAGGATCTGAGACTGGATGGAATGGAGGACAGAGGTAGAAATGAGGGGGCAGTGTCGGGAGTGCAGGGGCTTCAGGCACAGGCTGGCCCAGGTGACAATGGGGACCTTCTAACAGCTCAGTTGTGAGGCCTACTGGGGGCTGGGGCTCTGAAGGCCTGGCTTCTCATACCTGCTCCCCAACTTCTAGCCCTTGTGGCCTTAGGCAAGTCATAACTCCCTCTCTTGGCCTGAGTCTCTTCACCTGTAAAGTTAAGAGGTTGGACTAGATTATTCTCGTAGTCCTTCCAGCCCCCTGAGATCCTATAAGTCAGCCACCCAAGTGCTTACCTGGGCTGAGCACCACCTTGTACCAGGAAGTGGGTTGGGAGAATATTAAAACAGGGTGGTAAATGGGGGAGAGGAAAAGCTATCTGAGCTCACTGAAGGAAGTGCCTTTCCACAAAGCCTCAGTTTTAGTCCTTTTAGGAATTACAGAACATCAAAACTAGGAAAGACTACAGAAACACAAATTTGATGCATGAGGAAACTGAGGAAGCTTTCTCAAGACACCCAGCTCACCAACAATATAGAACAAGGGGCTTTTGTCTCCCAGGCCTGTGTCTCTCTCCAGAGACTTCTCCTAGCCCTTCTCACAATGTTCTCCATTCTCTAGGCTGCCCATTTTCTCTGGGCTCAGTAACCCAGTCTTCCTTCCCTCTTTTTTTTTCTGACCTGTGATCATTTTGTCAAAAGAAAAACAACTTAGCAAGAGATTTTGAACAGCCCTATTTGGAAACAGTCCTGGAAATAAACTTGCAGCCTACCTTGCTGGGACTGGGTTGGCTCCAGGAAAGGAGATGATTTCACAGAGAGGGGCAGAAATCTGGAGAAGCCTGTCCTGCCATCAGCCAAAAATCCACCCCAAAGACTCTCAGGATGAGAGGACTATGGAGCATGTAGTCCAACTTGACACTGAGTTCAAGCATCCCTCCTCTCTAGCATCCCAGGCTGGGTGGGCTGGGGTCACTCAGCCTCTGTTTCAATATTTCCAGTAATGGGGAGTTCACTATTTACTGAGTCACATGATGTGCTGCTGGACAGCTCCAATTCCTGAGAAGCATTCTTTTGAGCTGAGTTGAACTCTGTCCTGAGATAAGTCCTCCCCTCCATTCCACAATCTGGCTCCAACCTCTCTCTGTCCAGCCTCATCTCATACTTCCTTTCATTCGCTCCAGGGTGCAGCCAAACTACCTGCCAGCTGTCTCCAGGTCATCTAAGCGGTGTGGTAGATGCAGCTCTCCCCAGAGCCAGGAAGTTCTGAGTTCAAATTTGGCCTCAGATACTTCCTACTTCTGTGACCCTGGGCAAATCACTTAACTTTTATCTGTCATGGTTTCCTCAACTATAAAGTAAGGATAATAATAGCACCTACTTCCCAGGGTTATCATGAGGATCCAACAAAAGAATATTTAGCACAGTGCCCAGCACACAGTAGTCACTTAATAAATGTTTATTCTCTCTCCCCCCCCCCCCCAATTCTCCCAACTCGTTATCTCCCATCCTCCATATCTCGAAGGCACAATGCACCATCCCCATTCCTGCCTGGGACAATTTTTATTTTCTCATGAGCCACCTTTCTCCCAGACGTTTAGTCCCCCTAGATGGGGTGCATTTTCTGTGTGTATGTGTGTGTGTGAGTGTGTGTGCGTATGTGTGTGTGTAGGTGTGTGTGTGTGTGTGTGTATGTGTATGTCCTCTGCCCTCATCATAGGCCACCTCTTGCTATGTATACACATGGTATACTTGAGAGCAGAGTCTGTCTCAAAGCTATCTTTGTATCATTTGGGTCAAACACAGGGCCCTCCCTACACACAGTAGGCATTAACATCTGTCTTAACATCTGTTTTGAGTTAATGAACTAACAATTGAACAAACAGATGAATGAATGGATTATTAAAATGATTAAACAGATGTGAGGAAATGAACAAATGTATGTATGAATGATGAACAAATAGATGAAGAGACAGAAGGGTACATATGTGAATGAATGAATGAGGGTGAGATTTCTCCACCGGGTTGGAAACTGGACTCAGTGCACTCCATGGTCCCTTGGATTTCTGGTTTTCTGAGATTCAATAACCCAGGTACCCCGGCTTGTTGTGGAAACAGCCACGACAGTTTTGGTTAGCTGGGGACAGTCATTTATGGGAATATCATGAAGCAATGTTGGTTCTGTCCTAGGAGAGGGAGACCTGTTTTCCTCAGGCTCATTCCCCAAGGGTGCCAAGGAGTCAGGGGAAAACTCTCTACCCTAGGCTTCCAGGGTGACTAAAGAGCTAGGCTACAGCTCAAAGCCCAGCAGTAGCCCAGCCCATGGTAGCCCAGGACCCTCACTCTTGCCGAAGGACTTAGGAGGATGAGAACTAACTCAAGCAGCTGCTGGGGGAGGGGGAAGAAGATGGTCCCACCAGCTGGTACTGCCACAGTCTAATGTAATGGTCTACAACCAGTCCCATTGGCACCAATGACTATCAAAGATGAAGACTGACTAGAAATAAGGCTCCTTCCCACAACCCCTATATCCTTTCCTATACCTCAAGCCTCACAGCAGCTCTGGGAGATGGGTAGTGCTGGTATTAGTACTCTCATCATACAGATAGAGAGACTGAGGTTGTGAGAAGCAAGGCAGTTTGCTGAAGGTCACAGGGCTCAAGTGCCTGGGCTGGAACACAACCCAAAGCCCAGAGCTCTTTCCAACAGCAAGCCTGGGGCCCGAGGGCCCAAACCCCACCAACTACTGGTTTTCCATTGCTTTCATCTCTTCTTAGACTATGAATGTGGTCTAGGTCTGGTTTTATTTTTCTACCTCAAAGGGAACAGTTTTCTACCTTGGTCACAAAACATGAGCTGACATACAAAAGAATGAATTGGAGCCTGCTCATTTACCAGAAGCCCCTTTCTGGTTGGCTCTTCCAAAGCTCCCCAACTTCTGAATATCAGAGTGGCTCCCACTGATCAGTAGGCCTGCCTACCACCTCCAAGAAGGGATGAGAAATGTTTCAAACATCTGAGACTCTTCAAACAAAACGGGACCAGACTTTAAAGGTTATCATGTCCAATCTCTCTGATGGTCAGGGAAAGCGATGGGCCAGGGCTGCATTAAAATCACATAGAGAGTTAGTGGCAAATCTGGAACCCAAACCCAGGTCTGGGCTTTCCCCTTCCTATCAACAGCCAATGAACTAAGAATGATGGCTTTCGGAGGAATGCCTAGAATGGAGAGCCAGGCTGGTGACAAATGAAGAGAGCTGAAAACTCTGGCTAAAGTCTCAGTTTCTGCCAAAAAGGCAGCATCTCTCCCATCTGTTCCCCCTCCCCACTCACGTGCTTGGCTAGCATCCTGCTTCATCTCTGCCCACTGGGACTAGTCAATCAATCAAGAAGCATTTAGCAAGCACTTACTGTGTGCCAGATGGTGCTAATCTCTGGGAATATAAAGAAAGGCAAAAAGACAGTCCCTGCCCTCAGAGAGCCCACAGTCTAATGGGGGAGACACATGCAAGCATGTATACAGAAAGCAAGGTGTATGGTGTATACAGGAGAAAGAAGAAATAACAGAAGACAGGCTTCCAACAAAAGATGGGATTAAAGCAAGCCAGGGAGGTCACCAGTCAGAGATGAGGAGGGAGAGCAGTCCAGGCCCAGGACAGAGCCAGAGAAGATGCCTGAGCCTGGAGATGGAGGTCTCATCATGGAACAGCCAAAAGTCTGTCACTGGATCAAAAAGTACATGGTGGGGAGTAAGGTGAAGGCAGGAAAGGCAGGAAGGGGCTAAGTTATGAAGGGCTTTGAATGCCAAATAGAGCTTTCTATATTTGATCCTGGGAGCCATAGGGAGCCACTGGAGTTTACTGAGTGGGTGAGTGACATGGTCATAGCTGCACTTTCAGGAAACCACTTTAGTGAGTGAATGGGGGATGAATTGGAGTGGGGGGAAAGGTCTGGGGCAGGCAGACCCTCCCACCATCTTCAGCAAGAGTCCACATATGTGAGGAACTGCACCAGGGTGGGGGCAGCATCAGAGAGCAGAAGGGGGCATATTGGAGAGACCTCACAAGGGTGAAGTGGACAGATGTTAGCATCATATTGTATATGGGGGGTGGGGTGAGAGAGAGTGAAGGATAAGAAAGATCTGCCATCACTCCCTCTGGATTCTCATCATACTGAGCATGGGGCACTTAGTCACTGTCTGATGAGCTGAACTGAATTCTCCCAGGGCTGTTTTCAGTCACTGGCACCTCCATGTGAATGAGTAGCAGATACTTTCTTGTGATTAGAATGAACCTGGGTGGGAAGAGGAGTCCTAACCTCCCCAGAATGGGGCATCTTCAGAGAATAGAGACAAACTTGGTATTACAAGAACATCCCAACTAGAAGGAAGCTCAGAGACTGCCCAGTACAATGCCCTCATTTTAAGAAGGAGGAACCTTCAGACTAGAATGGGGAATTACTTGTTCAAGGAAACAGTCAAAAGAACTAAAACTCAGGCTTCTTGACTCCCAGTTTGAGCTGATTTCCTCAGCCTCTCTTCCCCTCAAAGTCTGTTCTCAGAGAGACTTGACCAGGCTGCCCCTCAATGACACTGATACTGTAACGGGCTGTTAGAATCACCCCTGACTGGACTGTGCACTCTGGGAGAGCAGGGCAAGAGTCTCAGCTAAACGTCATATCTACACCAGCTCTGGAAACAGTAGGCAGTTAGTATGAATGGTTCCCAACCACTAACTCTCCCCAGCATATGAAGGCCGTCAGGGAATTGTTGAAGGAGGTGGGGACATTTAGTCTGAAGGAGAAAAGACTCAGGCACACAGAGAGACATGAGAGTTGTATCATGGAATAGGATTGGTCTGCCTGGCCCTGGAGAGCAGAACCAGAAGCAAGGAGGGGAGGCTGCAGACAAGCAGGCTTCTTTCATTCTCTGACTAAGGAAGTAAGAAAAGTGTCTGACAAATCGGAGTTGGCTTCCTCATGTGGTAGTGAGCTACCTGTCACTGGAAGAGCTCAAGCAGAGATGGGAGGACAACCCCTCAGGAATTCTGTGGAGGGGCTTCCTGCACTGGTTTGGAGGCACCACCCTACTGTGGCCTGATAACTCATAAAATGGATACTTTTCCTCTCTGCATCTAGGACACACTTAGGGAATAGTGATTCGTAGAATTAATAGAATTAGTTCTATCAAGGAGCACATGAAGGAAGGGATTTTGAGATGTTACTCTTTTGCCAGAGGCTTCCTCCTGACATGAAGGGCCTGGGTACATTCTGGGGACTTCTCACCTTTTTCTGGCTCATTGCCCTACCCTTAACGATTTGGGAAATTCACAATCTGACACTTCCCCAAAGATAAAACATTGGCCTTCCTTACAAATACACTGATTCACAAAGCTCAAGATATATAGAATTTCATTCACTTGTTAATGGACTCATACTGGAACCCACAACTATCACCCCTCCCTAGTAGACAGCCCATCTCCAGAGACCCATACAGTCTCTGTAATTTACAACTGCCCTTGGTAGAGTTCTAGCCAAGGGAAGTTGGGGGTTGTTTCCCACCTTGATCCTCCTGTCCAGGGCTCTACTGTTCATGCTGCATTGTCTCTTACCCTTCTCAGCGATCTTCACTGGTCACTCATCTAAGCCAAACTCCTCTTTTCCTTCCAGCATGAAGGCTCTCTCCAGGCCTACCACATTCAGAGAATCTATGCAGTTTGGCTCTTTTCTCTGGCCTGGCCTCTGCATTCTGGGTATACTGAAGTCAAACAATGATGGGAGGGGGAAGAAGCAGGGAGATAAAATCCATTGCTAATCAGTCCTGGGAGGTACTTGGGAGTAAATATCTATAAAAGGCAATGCCTTGTCTATAGAATTCTTTCACCAGTGGCTCAGATGGTTTAAGACTAGCCTTGTAAGAAAGCTGACTGAGTTAGCTTTGGCCCAGCCTTGTCTCACTCTTATCCAACCATACTCACCTCCATCATCCTGCTCTCACCTTTTCCCAGGCCTCTGCTCACACCATTACCCATGCCATGTATGGACTCCTTCCTCTCCCATCTCCATACACCATTCAAGGTCACTAGTGCAAAGAAGGCTTCCCTTTCCATTCCCTGTCACCACGCTCCAGCAAACTCAGTCTCTCCCTTGGTAGCTTTCTCATAACTCTTTTACACTTAACACATTCTCCCTCATATCATAGTTATTTAGGGGTTTGCTTTCCATGATGGCAAAGGGTGTGAACTATAACCACTGGGGGGAAGGGGAGGGGACAGGGTTAGAAGGGAATTTGCCTAAAATAGATCTGGGGAATTGGTGACTCAGTTTGAATCAGGAGGATGTTGGGGCAGCTAAAAGAAAACCAACAAACCACAAAAAACCTGAAATGATTTCAGGCTACACTAAGAGACCCAAGGCCCAGGACTAGGGAGGGTAGTCTCACTGTCCTCAGCACTGGTTAGCCTCATCTGTAGCTGATGCCCCAGTTCAGGAAGGACAGAGATATGACAGAGATGTAGACCTTTTCTCCTTGGTGCCAAAGAGCAGAAAGAACCAGGAACAATGTGGGGAGGGGCCTGAGAGGCTAGATGTACATAATACATGCCAGGTTGCCTGAGGAGGTAGAGGAGGTCCCTGGGCAGAGGCCTGATGGCTATTCAGCAAGAAGGTTCTAGAAGGCATTTCTCCTCACAAAGGGCTTGGACTTCTAGCTCTAATTGCTATTCACCTTCCCTCCCACGTTTACTTTCTGTCTTCCTAGGTATCCTCTCTCCTCATTTCTGAGAACGAGGGGCACATAAAAATGAAGGAAGCCTTCTAGGAGCTCAAAGAAGCCTGGACAGAGCAGTTAGAGTCAGGGGGGTATAGGTTTGGACCTCCGCTCCACCACCCTGGGCACATGACTCCATTTCCTTTTCCATAAAATGGGAGCATTCATACCCTCAGGAAGCAGAGTGCATTGGTCTTCCTGCTTTCTGACTTAAGACCCTGAACTTCACCAGTCCAAGTATCACCACTAGCTGCTACTTAGAGCTCCAGGCATCCCAGGCTCATATTAAAAAACACTTAATTATAATCATGTTTATGGGCTCTAAGGTTTGCAGAGTGCTTTTCCCACAACTCACCCCCTGCCCCCAACTTCGAGATAGAGTGTACAAGTAACACCCCATTTTACAAGAAAAGATTCTGAACCTCAGAAAAGATACATGACTTGAGCATGATCTATTAAGTGTCAAGGGCAGGATTCAAATCCAGAGCTTTGGCAACTCAAAGGCCAGAACTCTTTTCGCCATGGTTTGCTCTTCTAAGACTCATCAGAATCTCAGAGGGCATGCAATCCCACCTGTTCCCACCAATGAATCCCCTCTAGGACATTCCTGAGCAAAGGTCAGCCAGCTTCTGCTTGGAGCTCTCCAAAGAGGGGGAACCCAATGCCACCAACATGGCACACTCCAGTTTGGGCTGCCTTCACTGTTAGGGGTCTGTTCCTTAGCACTGAACTCAGTTTGCCTTTCTGCAACCCCCGCACCCCCCATCACTGCTGGCTCAGCCCTCCAAGGCACTCTAATCCCTTTTCCACATGAAAAGTACTCTTCCCAGGGCTCTCTGCTGCACTGTAAGCATCTCTCCAACAAGGGTGTGTATGTCTGTGTATGTGTGTCTGTGTGCATATCTGTGTCTGTGTCTGTGTGTGTCTGTGTATGTGTGTCTCTGTGTGTGTCTGAGTGTGTCTGTGTGTGTGTGTGTGTCTCTGTGTCTGTATGGCTGTGTGGCTATCTGTGTCTGTGTCTGTGTGTGTCTGTCTGTGTGTCAGTGTGTGTGTGTGTGTGTGTGTGTGTGTGTGTGTGTGTGTGCTAGAGAGAGAGTGAGATAGTCATTTAATATGGATTACCTAGCAGCTAGGTGGCATAGTGGATAGAGTGCTGGGTCTGGAGTCAAGAAGACCTGAGTTCAAATCCAGCCTCAAACACCTACTAGCTCTGTGACCCTGGGCAAGTCACCTCACCATTTGCCTCAGTTTCCTCATCTGTAAAATGAGTTGGAGAAGAACATGGCAAACTGCTCCAAGATCTCTGCCAAGAAAACCCCACATGGGGTCACAGAGAGTCAGACATAACCGAAAAACAACTGAGCAAATAGACATATGAACGCCCAGCAAGCACATGAAGCCTTGGAAATCTCGAGCTCAATACAAACACACAAATCCACTGAAATGCCTCCAAGAAGCTGAGGACATAATCCTCAGCAGAGCACCCAAAGAGAAGTACAATGATTCCCGAGGTGGGGGGTGGGAATGGATTCCCCAAAACACCTGTGCTGGGCCCAGCACGGGCCTCATTCAGCCGCCAGAGAAGGACCCCAGGAAAGATGCAAGGAGAGCCAATCCCAAGGGAAAGCAAGGTCCACCAGAGTCCTCAGAAGGCCATCATCCCCATTAATAAGTACTCCTCATGCCCAGACAGTCACTGACTGGCCTCGCCCTCCACCCCTCCAGCCCACAGTCAGCCTGAAAGGCTGTCAAAAGCTTGGCCAAACTTCAGAGAAGATCTAGCCCCGGTACCAATGAAGCAATCCTTTCCCAAAAGGAAGTTGGTCTGTCACCACCTGGTTTTGTTGGGGCCAGACTGGCTCTTCCCTTTTTAAGGCCTTATGAGCCTTCCCTTTACTAATATGCTCTGAAATTTTGGCAGGAACAGAAGTCAAGCTTCTAGGCCATAATACCACCCCCTTCCCTGTTAGTAAAATCAGCACTGAGAGTCAGCAAAGATCTGGGTTTGAGGCCTTCAGACTGCCTCCCCCCCACTATATCAGGGCAAATACTCTGGCCTTGCTGAGGAGGGGGCTTAGGCTTTTTCAGTTCCACTAAACATGGGAGTCCCCAGGCTCACAGAGGGTCTATTGGATGGTCTAGGCCCCTAGATTCTAGGGGGGATAACTCAGTAATTCAATTCAACTAAACAGCACTTATTAAGTGACTGCTGCATGCCAGACACTGCTAACTTCTGCTAACAAAGACAAAAACCAGTCTCTGCCCTCAAGGACCTTACATTTTGGGGGACAGGGGTCTACACGTGCCCAGGTGCCAAGGAGGCTGGGATGAGGCAGAGAAGAGTAACAAGCATGGCGTTTTCCACTGGGGATAGTGATGGAGAGGCAGGGAAGAGTACAGATTTCCTAGAGGAGAGGGCAGGAGCAGGCCCACCACCAAGAACCTTCAGCCTAAATCCCCTCCAGCATGGCCTCCCCCCTCCTAAGTCAGAGCCTGTGGCCAGCCTTTCAGGGGGCTCTGAGCTCAGCAGGGCTGAGGCTGCCCTTGCAAATCCTGGCCTCCCCGGGGTTGTTCCCACACTTGTCAACACAGCCATCACTCCCATCAGGAGTGGTGGTTTTGATGTTTTAAAACCACAGGGCTTGATGGTTTTACAAAGTGCTTTCCCCTCAATAACCCCAAGAGGTTATCCCAATTTCATAGAGGGGAAAAATGAGGCTCATCTAGGGATCACAGGCTTGGGTGTTTGAAATTCTCTCATCGTACAGAGGGAGAAGCTGAGGCCCAGGGAGGCATGGCCAAGGTCATGAAGCTAGTAGGTGGCAGAGCTGAGATTTTAACTCAGGCCTCCACTCTAAAGCCTCCTCCTATTACTCCATACCAGTGACCTGGCCATGGTCACTCCAGTTAGTAAATTTGGAGCCAGAGAGATGACCCTTCCCCATAGAGATCCCCACTGGGACCCCAGGTGAGCTGAGGGGGAAGATGGGGCAACCTTCAATCCCAGACCTCAGAGGATGCAGATTCAACCCTGGATGTGGATGTGGATGGGCCTGGGGAACTCATGCCTCCAGATGGAAGGAGGTGGGCTGATTAGATCAGTTGAGGAGACCTCCAGGATATTAAATCAGGCAACCTGCCACAGGATGGTAAGTAAGTGAAAGGCCGGTTATTGATAATCAATCCAGCCCGGGCTCTGATAATGAACTCTCAAATAATCCACATCCCCAGCCCAGCCTAGCAGCCAGGCAATGTTGCTTGCCAACGCTAACAGGGTGGAGGAGGAGGCTGCACGGAGAGGCCAGCCACTCAACCACCAGTGATTAGCAATAATTGGCCAGCTTTAATGCAAGAGCAGAAATGTGGTTGTCTTGTGTGCTTTATAGGGAAATGAGAAATATTCTCATGTTACCATAGTAACCAGTGGAAGTTTCTAGACTTTTCAGGTATTTAATTTTGCAGGCCCAAGGATTTCAGGCAAAGAGAAGGGAGAGGAGGTGAAAGGGAAGGCCACCTATTCAGAAAGAGGAAGGGATGCTGAAGCATCCTGAGACAGCCACACAGGGCTGCTTGCCCAGCATTATCACAATAGCTGGCATCAGGAACCCAGGCCTACACTCCAAAGGCAGAGAGAGGTCTCTGGCTCTGATTTCTGTAGAGGTCTGTAAGAAGTGGAGAGAACACAGGGAGTGGTGCACCTGACTAGACAGCCTGGCCCTTGACAACCTGCTATGGTTGTCTCCCCCACAGGACTGCAGCTCTCTCAAAGCAGGGATTGTTTCTCCTTCTTTATATTTGATCCCCAGGACCCAGCACCAAGTACACAGCAGGGGCTTAATAAATGTTGGTTAGCTGACTGATGTGTTGCATAATCTCTACCCTTTTACAAAAAGTAACCTGCATTGATCACTGCTTTTGGGCTTCTCAAGGAAAATTCTGCTGAATTCCTAGTGGAGGTGGTGTGGTTCTGAAGGGACTAAGCTCTTCAAGTACCTACAGATACCTGGAGGAAGAAGGGTGATGCTTGGTTTAGGAGGACAAAGCTGGTGTGGGTGCCTGTGGGGGGGGGGGGAGAGAAAAAGAGAGGGAGGGAGAAAGGGGGAGAGAGAGGGAGAGAGAAAGAGAGAGAGAGAGAAGGAGGAGGAGGGAGGGGGAAGGGAGAGGAGGGGGGAGGGGAGGGGAGAGAGATGGTAGAGCAGTTATTAAGAGCTTACTATGTTCCAGGTACTGTGGTAAATGAGGCATCTGGGTGATATAATCGACAGAGGTAATATAGTAGATAGAATGCTGGGCCTGGAGTAAGGCAGATGCATCTTCCTGAGTTCAAATGTGGCTTTAGACACTATCTGTGTGACCCTGAGCAAGTCACTTAAGCCTGTTTGCCTCAGTTTCTTCATCTGTAAAATGAGCTGGAGACAGACATGGCAAACCCCTCGAGTATCTGCCAAGAAAACCCCAGGTGGGGCCATGGAGAGCCAGACAACAACCCCCATGCTAAGTGCTAGGGGTACAGACAAAACAAAAAGCTGGACCGCCCCTGCTCTCAAGGAGCTTACCTTTGAATGGAGGATGAGCTTAGGGAGGCCTGGACCATGCAGACTGAAGGCCGAGGCTGGCCCCTGGGCAGGGGCCAGGGCTCCCCCAAGCTGCCTCCCCACCAGTAAGTACTCTGCAGGCTCCAGCCACTGAGCTGAGCTGCTCTCATTCTCTCAGCTTCCCCCGCAGAGCATCTGGCTCATCCCGCTGCCATCCTCTGGCTGGCCATGTGGCCAGTCCATCCCCCCTCCTTTATGTCTTTCTGACCTGGGCTCCCCCGCCATGGAGCCCTCCCTCCGTGGTCCCTGGGGATGCTCCACAAATTTAGCCCTCATGAGGTGGGAGAAACCCTGGGCTCTCCAAAGTTCCATCACAGAGATTCAAGCCCCAGATGGCTCTAGCATGCTGGGGCAGGGGCGGAGGCGGGAGGTGGGAATGAGAGACAGAAGGGAACGAGCATTTCAGTGCCTACTATGCACCATGCACTTGGAAAGCACTTTACAAACAGCCCCTCAAAAGCTCCAAGTACAGCCCTCAGAACAGACCCATTTGGATCTCTGAGAACAGCTGAGTTCATTATGGAGTGGCCTGTCATGTGAGGCTGACCCCTGATCATGATGTTGTGTGGCCAGGACAACATTTAGAGAGGGCTTTAAGGTGGAAGCCTGGAAGTGGAGGGACTTGGCTCTGCCCAGAAATGCTGGGCTAATCCAGGGAGCTTAGGTTTTGGGCTCATTAAGTCCAGCTTGCTTACAGCAACCCCAGTGAACTTCAGCAAAGTGGAAGGGCGCGGAGGAGAAAGGAGCTGCAGAAGAGGAAGCACCAGCACCTTGTAGAGCACCCAGTCCAGCAGCCCAACTTCTCTGACACCCTAGGAAGAATGTAACTAAAGAGCAAAAGGGAGCTTGGAGTCACCTGTGCCCCATCTTTCCATTCACAAATGAGGACACTGAGGCCCAGGGAATAGAAGGGACTAGTCCAAGGTCACCCAGGTAGGAAGGGGCAGAGTGATGCCTCAGTAGTGATGGCCCAGCAGTCCTGAACTGAACCCTAGTAACAGGAGCTCCCATTGCCAGGGGGCTCTGAGGCGTCAAAAGCACATGGCTCCCAAGAATTCTGCAAGGTGGGCAGCCCAAGAGAAGGTGGATGGCTATGCACTCAGTGGGGTGCCTGGCACTCAGAGGGCACTTAACCAGTGATTATCCATTGATGGACAGACTGACTGATGAGATGGGAGGGATTCAGTGAGTCAGAATCACATAGCTGACAAATGTCAGAACTGGGACTGTTTAGGCTCTTTTAACTCCAAAACTATTCATCTTTCTACCATCCCCTCATGCCATCCATACCCCTTGGCTTGAGGGTGATACCACATGAGCTTTGGCAGGTGGTCTCTCCTCAAAAAGTCTCAGTCTTCTCATCTATAAAATGAGGCTAGATGACATACAAGACCCTCCCAGCTATATTCGTTGCCCTCAGGCCCCTCCCAGCCCTGCCATCCCCTGTTCTGAGGCCCCTCCCAGCTCTGACATCCCCTGTCCTCAGCCCCCTCCCAGCCCTGCCATCCCCTGTTCTCAGCCCCCTCCCAGCCCTGCCATCCCCTGTTCTCAGCCCCCTCCCAGCTCTGACATCCCCTGTTCTGAGGCCCCTTCCAGCTCTGACATCCCCTGTTCTCAGGTCCCTCCCAGCTCTGACATCCCCTGTTCTGAGGCCCCTCCCAGCTCTGACATCCCCTGTTCTGAGGCCCCTCCCAGCTCTAACATCCCCTGCTCTCAGGCCCCTCCCAGCTCTGACATCCCCTGTTCTGAGGACCCTGCCAGCTCTGCCATCCTGTTCTCAGGTCCCTCCCAGCTCTGAGTTTTATCCCCCTTCTGATCAGCAGTGCTGAGACCATGACATGGTAACACAGAATTTCCAGCTAAGTCTAATTAAACCCAAATGAGCTTTCTATCTAGCAATCTTCATTTAAATTGTAACTATTCATGAGATATGGCCCAAGCCAAAGAACATTCCCTTCCACACATGCAGATTCCTCACAGATGCCCATGCCCCATGGATGTGACAATGCTTGTCAGTTTTCATCAAATCAAGAGGTTTTAAATAGCATACACCTTTCCCCTTGAATAGAATGAGGAAGGCAACTTGGAATCAGATTTCTCTCCTATTTGCTCTAACATAATTAACACCAGGCACAAAAGCCTTTCTCCAAAATCACTACTTTGTATCCTTTTTAATTAGACCTTTGAAGCCTTTAATTTAAAAAGTAGGAATCACCTGGGGAAGAGGGGAGAGGTAACATCTGTCTACATTGGTACCGAGGCTTGGAGCTGTTGCCGGCTGTCTGCAACTGCTCCCCTGGTGTAAATGGTGTTTCACACTCATTAATTGGTGTCATTAACAGACTTCTTCACTCTCCCAGACAGTGAGCTCTTCTTGCCTCCCTAAACCAGGGGGCGCCAGCTGGCTGAGGGAGGACTGGGAGTGGGGCCTCTTGGACATTCCTCACAAGGTATAGGGCTGCTGCTATCTCTACTCCCTCCCCACCAGGGCAGGAACAGTTCCTCTCCCTACATATAACTCTACCGACTTCACAGAATCTCAGAAATGGAGAGTGTTCCAAAGCAGAATCCCCAGTTCCTTCAACCAGCTCCCACAGAACCTGGCCTCAGGGACTTGAATCATCCTAACTTCTCATCCTTCCAAACACCAATGTTCTCTCCGATGTTCTTTCTGACCTGGGTCATCTTGATCTACTCCGGCCAGGCCAAGGCTCACCCCCTAGCCCTGCCTTTCTGAATGCAGTCCAAATCACATTGGAGTTTGTGGCTCTTGCTGCTGCCCTAATGAAGAGCAGACTGCCTGGGCAGTGAGGAACAGCCACTATGCAAGGTGGGCCAGACTGCAGTGTCTGTGTAAGGAAACCAGAAAGGTGCAAGGAGCCAGGGGGTGAGAACTTTAATGCCAGGCAGGAATATCTACTTGGTCCCAGAAAACAGGGAGGCACGGGAGTGTGCTGAGTAGGGGAGGGGGGGGGTGCCATAACTGTTAATTCCAGAAAATAACTTTAGCAGTTGTATAAAGGACTGGTTGGAAGTGGGGAAACAGGATACCTGAGGCAGAAAGACCAGATAGAAGGCTATTGCCATAGACCAGGTGCTAAGAGGCCCAACAGGGCACTGACTGTGAAGGAGCTATTGTGGGGATAGGCAGAAACAACTGGGGATTGGCTATGCGGCCAGAATCCAAGTGAGAAGGCAAGGATGAAGCCAAGGTTGTGAACCTGGTGACTGGAAGGATGGTGGCCTCCCTGCTTGTAGACATGGGGCATCAGAGGCGCCTACAGGGCACATGGAAGAAAACAAACAACAGGCAGCTGGAGATGGAGGTCAGGAGAGAAGAGGGCTGGATGCACAGACCTGCTGCTGAGATCCACAAGGGAGACAGGATACAATGGGGGGAAGGGGCTTCGGGAGACATTTGTAGTGACAGATGAAGACCTAGCAAGGGAAACAAGGGAGAGATCGAACAGTAAGAGAAGCATGGGGGCAGCGGCATAAAAGCCCAGAGAGGGGAGAGTATCCAGGCAGTGTCAGAGGCCACTAAGAGGGCAAGAGGGATGAGGATGAAGAAGAGGCCATCAGATTGGGCGGTAACTTGGATAGGGCTGTTTCAATGAATGATGAAACTGGAAGCCAGACTGCAGACATTTTAGAAGCTAGAAAAAGAAGGGACATGGAGGCATAGTGTAGATAGCTTTCTCTCTCTTTTAAAAATCATATTAAATTAAGGCTTATTTTATTGTTTTTCCCCCCATAAAACCAGCTCTTAGTTTTATTTATTAATTCAATGGTTTTCTTACTTTCAATTTTATTAATCTCTCCTTTGATTTTCAGGATTTCCAATTCATTTAATTGGGGATTCTTAGTTCTTTTTCTAGCTTTTTTTCAGTTGCATGCCCAATTCATTGATCTGCTCTTTCTCTACCTTACTGATGTAAGCAATTAGAGACATGATTTCCCCCTAAGCACTGCCTGGGCTGTGTCCTATAAGTTTTGGTATGATGTTTCATTATGGTCATTCTCTTTGATGAAATCATTGTTTCTACGATTTGTTCTTTGAACCACCTATTCTTCAGGATTTAGTTTCCAATTAATTTTTAATCTATCTTCCCATGGCCCTTTGTTAAATGTAATTTTTATTGCATCATGATCTGAAAAGGATGCATATGTAGAAAGATAATTTTC
The DNA here is from genome assembly GCA_011680675.1 of Gymnobelideus leadbeateri. Taxonomy (NCBI): domain Eukaryota; kingdom Metazoa; phylum Chordata; class Mammalia; order Diprotodontia; family Petauridae; genus Gymnobelideus; species Gymnobelideus leadbeateri. The sequence continues at coordinate 159,995 of WOXC01009631.1, read as the reverse complement.
TCAAGGCATTCAGCTTAGAAGGAGGAGACACAGCATAGTCACTAGAAGGGATAGTCAAATCAAGGGATGGGTTTTGAGGATGGGAGAGTCATGGGCACATTTGGTGGAAGCAGGGAAGGAACCAATAAACAGGAAGGGGTAGCAGATCAGAGAGACCAGAAGGGGATGGGCTCAAGGATGCCTGTACAGGAGTTGGCCTTGCCAAGGAAAAGGGCTGCCTCTTCATCTGGGATGAGAGTGGAGATAATGGGGGGAAGATTAGCTAAGTGATGTGAGTTGAGGAGGGAGGGGGAATTCTGAAGCTGAGAGGGTGTGGGCATCACTGGGATGGGGAGAGTAAGAGAGGCTGGGGGTGCTGACCATTGAGGAGTCCAGGCAGAACACCAGTGGGTGGGAGCGGTGTTGCTGATGAAGACAGGTGATTAAGCATTTCAAAGTTTTTTCTTCCCTGTAAGACACTGTAGGCTGGCATGGCTGGGCTGCTGCAGATGTCGACCTCTAGATGGGCAGCAGATGGTCTGAGACAACTGCCTGAATTTCTAAAACCTGCTCTGGCTAATGATCTGAGACAGGGGCAGGAGAGTGGGCAAAGGTTGCATCTGTGCCCAGACCAAACTGCATTCCGAACAAGCAGAGCTTCATTGGGAAACCTAGAATCACATTAATTCTAGTTTAATGTGATGAAGACCTCTTAGATTGAACCCTGGAACAAGCCTAAATCAGGAGGGAAGAGCTTGGCATCCACCTAATGCAGTGACTCAGCACTGATGTCTGTCCATGGTGCACCACACACAGACATGGTGACAAGGAGGTGGGACGGTCTTGTGGGATGAGACACTCTCATCAGCCTCCTGTGGGACACAGGACAGAATCACAGCAGGAGGCTGGCTTCTACCCAAAGTCCTGCAATCTCCACTAGTGATCATCCACCTTCTCCTGGAAGCTTTCCAGAGACTGAACCCCCTCGGTTACAGGGGCAGCCTGTTTCATTCTCAATAGTCCAAGAAGGGTGTGAGGCCTCCATCTACCTCTGCAACTGCCCTCCTCCTTCCCCATGCCTACTTCTGTAGTTTTATTGTCTGGGACCAAGGAAAAGTAAACACCCCATAGTTTCTAAACCTCTCATCATCTTGGTCTCTATCCGCTGGAATTCCTGGGCTGAGAGGTCCCTTAGAACAGAAAATATCAGAGTTAAGAGAGGCCTTAGAAAAGAGAATATCAGCATGAGAGGGGCCTGAGAAAAGGGAATTTCAGAGCTGGGAGGGACCTGAGAACAGAAGATGTCAGAGATGGGAGGGGCCTGAGAACAGGGGATGGAAGAGCTGGGAAGGGCCTTAGAACAAGGGATGGGAAAGCTGGGAGAGGACTTAGAACAGGGGATATCAGAGCTGGGAGGGGCCTGAGAACAAAGTCAGAGCTGGGAAGGGCCTTAGAACAGGGGATGGCAAAGCTGGGAGGGAGCTTTAGCACAGGGGATGTCAGAGCTGGGAGGGGCCTTAGGGACCATCTAAGTCAGCTTATAATACAGAAGAAAACAGGTGATTAGGCCATGGCCACACAGCTAGCCAGTATTGAAATCCAGTCCTTGTTCTGTCCTGACTCTCTCCTGCTGACCATTCTGCCCAAGCCCCACCTCAATGCTCTGCAACTGAGCTCAGAGCCTTTGGCCACAAATCCAGTTGGGCCAACACCCCCCTCACTGTCCCAGGTCTATTCAAACACTGAGGCCCAGATGACTTCTCTCTGTGCACTTAAAACTGAATCTCCACTACACATGCTTCCATCACCCTGCATCTGAAACAACCTAAGCTTTGATGACTTTGGAGAGATCCAATCAAACCCATCAAGAATGATACTGCCAAGCCCCTGCACACGCTCCAGAGAAAGAAACCGCGGTGTATTGGGAGTGAATGACGCTGGAGTCAGAGACTTGGGTATGAGACTGCTCTGCCCTTGGGGGCTGCCTTGTGACCCTGCACAAGCCCCTTCCCTCTTCTGGGCTCGAGTTTCCTCATCTACAAATCATGGGAGTTGGGTTAGACACCTTCTCATGACCCTCCCAGCTCTGAGCTCTGTAACTTATGGAATCTGCCCCAGAAGACCCCAGGACTGTCCTCCCCTTCAATCCTGGGGGTCTCACTGGAGTAGGAGTCCTCCTGATGCCCTTTGGCAGCTTCCCTAGCCCCAGGTCACACTCATCCCTTCCATCATCAGCAGAAGGGCATGTTGGGAGCTCCAGGGGAGGCACGGATAACAACACTGTGGTCCCAGAGGGTCACAGGAATGAGGGCTGAAAGCCCTCAGAGATCTCCAGGGCCATGCCCCTTGCTTTACAGATGAGGAAAGAGGTTCAGAGGCTTGCCCTAGCACTCCCAGGTTCTCCTTGTCCATGCCCCAGGCCCTAGCCTCTATCAAGCTGTCCTTTAAATGTTGACCATAATCTTTACAAAACAAAGTGTTTTTTTTCCAAAGCTCTCATGCCCTGCCCTCTGTCCCTGTTCATTTACTGGAGGGAAGACAAGCAGAGACATGCAGAGATGCCGGGGCTGGTCATCTACTTTGCAGCTTCTGGAGGTAACAGACAGACAGACACATCGATTCAGCACATTACGTTTCCAGTGAATCTGAAAGATGCTCGGATTGGAGCTGAATGAGACCCTTCAAGACCTTTCAAGACAAAGAAGGCAAAGAGGGAGGGAGAGCCCCTCCCCACCCCGAGGAGGCCAGCTCCAAGGGCACGCTTGGTGTCCATACTGGGTGCTGCTGTTAGCCATCAGCAGATGTCCATGAAGCTATCCCTCCAGCCAGGATGCCCTCCTCACTGGCCAAGTGTTTGGGGGCATCACATTTCTCCATCAAGGTTCATTCCTGGGCCAGTAGGGAGGCTTTCATTTTGTTTCCTATGTGGGAGAATGAATGAGTGCAGAGGGACAGACTCAGCTTCTGAAATTGTCCTTCCTCCCTGCTACCTCTCCCTTCTGGGAGGCTGGCCCCTACAGTGAAGCGATGGAAATAAGAGAAATCTTCATAATGTCAGGAAGTTACACAGATGGGGGTGGGGGGAAGACTCCTAAGCCTCCCTAGTCACTGACTCCCTGGGCTGGGCACTTTGGCATGACCAGTGGACCCTGAGGAGCCAGAGTGGGGCCTTCCCATGGGGTGGGGTGGGAGCAGGAAGGAAATCAGGGTCTATATTTGAGGCATGTCTTCAGGGGTGCCATGCATACTCTCCCCTTGCTGGGTTGGCCACTTCTGAGAGGAGGATGACAAGGTGGGCATCTCCCAGGCCCAGGGTAGCCCCAGAGCCAGCTGAAAGAAGGGAGAAGAGCCAAGCTGGCCCACTGTGGCCTCACCAGCCATGCGAGGTCCTCGGTCAGGAGCTGTCAGGTCTGGTTGAGGCCTAGCCCTGGGCCTTCCCTCCTACAAGAAGGGGAGATGGGATGGGGGGGCACATACCCAGAGCTCACATGCTTACAACACATATAATTGGTGGTTTGTCTTTTTTTTTTTTAATTTTCATTTACTTTTAGTAGAATAGAATTTTCCAGTTTGAAAATACATCTACTACAGGGCCAACAAAAGCAAGCGTTCCCAAGGGAATTCCAAGCAACAATCTCTCCTGGCTGCCTCAACTTCCCTCAAAATGGTGTTGGCCCCCACCCACCTTTGGGTATTCTATGGGCCCTGGGGGGTGGGGGGGGCTACACTGGGTTTGGCAATGAGATGTCAGCCTGAAAATAACTCAGGAAGGGAGACGGGGACCCCCACTCCAGGAGAGGAGGAGCCCTAGAAACTGAGGGGGCTGCTCCAGGCCCACCCACCAGCACTGAGCCCAGGAAGCCCAATGGGGAAGATCCCCTGAAGCTGGCCTCGGCTAGGCAGCACTCGGCATGGACAGTTCCTCCATCTCTGTCTCTTTGGTATCTCAGGAACCCTCTCATTTTCTCTTGCAAGAAGCGAGCCTCTCTAAGAAGTGTCTACACGGGCCAAGGTCCTGGGCTTTCTAGTGTGTGCAGGAAGATGGCCTCCCCAGTGGGTCACTTTTCTCTTGGCCCTGGGAAGGCCCCATCACTGGGCAGTTTTCCAAGTTAGCGGCTGTCCTCAGCCAGCGTAGACACAGCCCTAACGCGCACTTTACAAACATATGCCACAATTAGTAATTAAGTCGGGAAATGTGCAAACCAGAGTGAAAAGTGTGTTACTCCAGAACAAGCCATGGGAGCTTTGCTCCGGCCCTCATGGGCTCACTTCTTATAGTGATTCGGGGCGTCGGCAAAGGCGAACTTGAGGCGGTAAGCCTCAGCCAGCAGGACGCTGACCTCCTCATTTCCCCAGTGGGTTGTGGGCAGGTTCTGGAGGAAGATGAGCAGCTCCTGGCAAAGAGAGAGACAAGGCATTAGAAGACAGATCAAGTCACTCCGCCTACCCGAGTCTGATGTGAAGGGTATGTGCAGGGTATGCGGGGGCCAGAGGCTGAGTGGTACAAATTGTGGGCCTACCCTCAGTGGGCTTACAGTATGGTGGGGGAATAAGGCAGAAATGCAGCAAGCACGCAAGTAGTGTGGCCTGGAGAGGTGCAAGGTGTCCCTGCTGCTGCTGGGGGATGGGGAGGGGATGAGGAGGTGGATGACCACCATTCAGTAAGCCCTTTAGGGTTTGCAGAGCTTTGCACAGATTATCTCCTTTGCCACCAAACCAGTGGTGCTCAGAGCAGATTTCTTCCAGGAAATAGCTTTGGACCAAGGCCTAGAAAGTCCAAAAAACTGTACAAAGGTCTCTTCTGCCTGGTGTGGTAGCACCAGCTCTGGCTCGAAGTCCAAGGACCTGGGCCTGCCCACCTTGTGGCCCTGCTCCCAGCTGCCCAGCACAGCTCTGGCGACCCCATCCCATTGCTTGTTAAGTAACCCTACTGTGTGTAAGTAAAGGTCTGAGCCTCAGGGAGAGAGCAGAGCAGAGTTTAGAGGGTGGCTCACATAGAGATCAGCACCACTACTAACACCTGATGGCCACGATGTAGCCCAGGGCGAGCAGAAATCACCAGCCAACACTTCATCTGATTCTCACAACAATCCTGCAAGGGAGGGGCTGACAGGTGCCATTCACAGGAGGTGCTGAGGGGCTTCCCCAGGGTCTGGGGCCATCTGGACTCCAAGTCTAGCCACCGTGACAGCACCTAAAATGATGGCTCCTGTCTGGCTCTGACCAGACCTTCTATGAGCTGACTCCCAGATCTGAGGGGAAGAGATGAGGAACCTCACACAGGTGGGGCCCAGCCACCCATTCAAACCCAGCTCCTCCACTTATTAACTGAGCTCCCAGTTAGCAGGAGGTGAACGTCAGAGCTGGGAATAAGGCAGAGCTTATCCGAGGGAGAAGGGCTGGCACTGCCCGCCCTGCCTTGTTTTACAAGGAAGGAAATATGCATCACTTTGATTTTCAGCTCAGGCCACACTCTGACCCCATCTTTGAGTGGTGTCCTTCTGCCCAGACCCTCAGACATCTCGACCTGGATGTCCAGTAGACATCTAAAACTCAAAATGTCCCAAACAGAACTCACCCCTTTCCCCCTAACCCTCCCCTCTCACTGTAAAGGGCACCCTCACACTCCCAGGTCCTCAGGGTCACCACCTAGGAATCATCCCGGGATCTTCACTATCTCTCCCCCTCCCACAGCCAAGCTGGGGCCATGCCTGTTGGTCTCACCTCTGCAGTGTCTCTCCAGTACACCCCCTTCTCCCCTCTGACCCTGCCCCACCCTGATGCAGGCTTCATCACATCACCCCTGGACTTCGGCAATAGCTCCTGGGGGGTCTGCCTGCCTCCAGTCTCCCCCCTTCAGTCCATCCTCCATTCAGCCACCCAGGGATTTTCCTAAGATGAAAGTCTGGCCATGTTACTCTCCCCAATCAACAAACTCCTCTGGGATCAAATTCAATGTCCATCACTTGGCATTCAAAGCCCTGCATAGCCTAGCCCTCTCCTCTCTCTTCAGCCCTCCCTCTCCTACCTTTTCCCCTCTATGTACTCTTCAGTCCTGTGACCCCAGGCTCTGGATGCTCCATCCACAAGCCCCTGCATTTCTCGGCTATGGGCATTCTCTCTTGCCCCCATGCCTGGAAGGCTCTACCTACTAACCCCAGGTTGCAGCCGCTCTTCATTCCAGGGCCTTCTCTTTGTCCATTCTGTCCTCTCTGCCCTGCCCAGAGCTCCTTTGGGCATACTTGTCTGCACTGTACTCCTCCCCCCATTAGACTGTACTCTTTGAGGGCAGGGTCTCCTTGGCCTTTTTGTTGTTTGGTTGGTTTTTGCTTTTCTTCTTCTTATTATTATTATTATTTTGTCCAGTGCCTGGAACACAGCAGTCACTTAAAATAAATATCTCTTTACTTACTGACCATAAGGGGTTTGGGTGAGCCATAAGGAATGACCCCCACCAGTGAGGCCAGCCAAGCACCTAGAGGCATCACACCAGAAATGTGTGATCCTCAACACTGCCACCATGCATCACTCTGCTCCCTCTGATTTTCTTAGGTGAACCAGCCTTTGATGCCCAGAAGATGACGGGAAAGGAAACTGGCTTCTGATGTCAGACGGCAGAAACCTCTACTGATCAATAGTAAGCATGGAACACGTTCAGGTCTGTTTAATAGCCACTCAAGGCAGAGGTTTACAAATCACTGCAGAGTGGCGATGAATAAATGAGCACCGGCGGAGACAAAGGACTCTGCCTACAATCACTATTTTCTTCCGTTAATAGGAAACGATGAAGCCAGAGCCCAGAAGTCAGCACACCAATAACACAGCCAGGTTAATGAGTCTAACTTGCTTTTCTGCCCATCCTCCCTCTCTAATTTGTATGGCTCTGCTGAAAACACAATGTTCCACACAGGAGAACAAAGCATCTGCCTGTGGAAAAGCGTCCCAGCGCTCAAGTGTGGTCACAAAGCTCTTCGACAAGCCTTGTCCAAAGCTGGCCAAATTCTGGGCCCTGAGGAAAAGCCTGACCAGTGGTGACTGGGGGGGAGAGTGGGAGGATTTCTCAACCTGCCCCGAGCTGGGCATGAGGGAAAAAGACAGGTTCAGATCCCAGCCAGTCCCTGACTTGACGGAGCTCCTGAGTGGCCAACTTGAGAAAGGGAAACAGACAGCTGGCCCTTTGCTTGCTCCCCCTTCTTGTTCTGGGAGCTCTCGAGGCTTGCCCAGAACAAATGGGGCAGGACAGCACCTGTCACTCTAATTTGATCAGCAAAGTACAACCACAACAGCCCAAGAAAGGTCTGAAGGTCTCTGTGCTCATCTCCCCTCCATCTCCATGGTCTCATCTGACAAGTGGCTCAGGGAACATTCATTAGGCATTCCTCCTGGCTCAGAGGCCTGGGCCCCAAGGCCATCTTCCAATAAGAAATGCCTGGACTTGTTAAGTGCGACTGTGAAGGATGTCAGAGCAGTGGCTTTGGGGAAAGGCTAACCCATGGGGAGGGATGTAGGCTGCTGCCACAGAAGCCTGGCCCACCCACCAGAGGAAGCTCAAGGCCTTCTGCATCCTAAGGGTGGTGGAACCATGTCGGGGACCCAGCTAAGTCAGCTTCCTCCAGCAGATGGGGAGACTGAGGCTGGGAGATGACCAAGGGCACAGAGCAAGGAAAGGGCCCAACACTCAGTGAGGGGAGTCCTCCTAAACCATCTGTCCATTCACTGCCTCCACCTGCGGGCACCGCTCCATTCCGTCGCTCTCCCCCGGCCCTTCTGCCTGTGCCCAAGTTCATCTCTAAGAAGATCCAGGCGCTCTGGAGCCAGCAGCGGCTGCCATGGTGGGTCTGCAGGATTCCTTCTTTTCCGGTGGCTAGTCACTGACCCTCCTACTAACCCTACTCTGAAGTGTCAGGATTGGAGAGGGAAAGCAAATGGAGCCAGCCTGTGCCAGGGACACTGGGGAAACTGTGGCAGCCAGGCCCCTGGAAGCCTCTGGTAGCTGCAGTCCTGTGTGACCCCCAAGGAAGTGCCACCCTCTCCGTGGCTCTCTGCCCAATCCTCCCCCTCCCACTGCACTGAGCCTGGCTCCTGTGCACGGCATGATATGCTGGGGGGCTGGGAGGCCTATCAGGGTGTGCATGGGATGTGTCCCCAGCCCTCAGTCGAGGTTAGGGGAAGGAAAGAATCTCCACTCTTCCTTCTTCTAGCTAAGCTGGAGCCTAGGGCGACAAGACCCTACAGTGTGACACCTTTTGAGGCTGTCGCCCAGGTAAGAAGGAGCAGGAGCAGAAGATGAGCCCACCACAGCTTCTGACTTCTTGTTCCCACAACAGAACCAGCTCAGCAAATTCACCTCAGCAGACATGTAACAGGTACACGTGGGGCCACGTGCCTCCTCAGCTCAGAAACCTTCAGAGACTCCTGAATGGGCACCAGGCACTCAAGCTCCTATCCCTGGCAGGAGAGGCCCTTTACAATCTGGCAGGACCCCATCTTTTCAGCCTCCCTCCATTTTAGGCTGCAAGCCCAAGGGACGATCCTCCGTCGCCCCTGCATACCTGGTGTTCGCCCTACCCTTGTCCCCCTGCTGAATTCCTAGCCGTTCCTTAAAGTGTAGCCCAAGAGCCCCCTTCTCCAGGAAGTCTGCTCTGCTCCCTCAGAGCTCACAGAGCATTTTGATGACTCTAATTCTCCAACGCACAGAGTGTGTGCTACTGAGGATTCGACCATCCATGTCTCTCTAATCCCAAAGCCAGAGCTGGATGCTTGCGTGAGCCTCCTAATTGATCCCCAGGCATCTCAGGATGTGGAGTATTTCTGTTTCTTAGGGCACAGTAATATTCCACGGCATTCACATGCCACTACTCATTTTAGCCATTCCCTGATCAATGGGCACTGATCAGAATACACCTGGAACACAGTGCTCAGATCTGGGGGCCACCTCTCAGAAAGGACCATGGAGCTGCGAAGCACGTTCCGAAGAGAGTGGACTGAAAGCTGGGGGCATTGCACACTCTGTGGCAGCAGAATCGGGTCAAAAACACAGGCCGCATTTGGCCTGGAGCAGAGTAGAGCAGGGAGAGGGAAAACATGAGCACTGCCACTGCATATCCAAAAGGCTACCCCAGAGAGGAACAACTTCGCCCCAAAGAAGAGAAGGGGGATCCCTTAAGGCATGGGCTGTCTCAAAGGCCTATCCCATCCTGGAAGGGCTAGCTCCTAAAGGAGACCTTCCAGGGGAGGCTGAAGGACCCTCATGGTGGAAGAGGACAGATGCTTGGGGAGGGGCTGGGCTGGATCACTCCGGAGGCCCTTCCAGTTCTGCCTTGAGGTGTTCTCAGTGACCAGCAACCAAGGTAACTGTGCACAGTGAGACACTCAAAGCCACTGGATGGTACAATCTGGTCATCTGCAGACTAGCCACCAGGAGTCGAGGGTTTTGGGCCCCTCGTGAAAGCCACCTACTAAAGGTTTTGTTCATGGAATCCCTAAATGGACAGAACCACGGAACCCTGAAATATCACTGGACAGGCTGGAACTGAAATCACCATCTCTGATGCTTTCAAGGTCACTTAGAGGGTGATTAATAACTTAGTGGCTGCTGTGTTATTTAATCACTGTTGTTGATCATGAAGCCAATGGTGAGGCCCATTGGGCTAATCAGAGTGAAGAGGAAAGTCGTGAGATGAGGAGAGGGGAGGGGAAGGCCACTAACGGGCTGGACAATCAGGGAGGCCCCACAATCCACGGAATCAGTGAGAACAATTAAGAGACAAATGCTCATTACATTAAAACAAACCCTTAATGTTCTTTTCTCAAAAAGAAGATGAGGACCATTTGTTTTCTCTGACCTCACTCAGATTAAAGGATTTCTTTTTTCTCTCCAGGAAAACCCAATTTGTGAGTTTGTGGATTCTAGCCACAATAACAAAAGGGCTTCTTTGCTAGACCTCCTACTTAAAAAATATATATATATAGGCACCAATTGATTGGCTTCCCCTTCTGCTCTCTCACACACTCAGACTGTGCTCACAGGAGGGCTTGTAATCATGTTTAAAAGCAGGTTTATGGCTTAACAGGGTTTGTGTTCCAAAACTGCACGGTTACAAATCTTGTTACTGAGCTGTGATGGTGCTTACTGGGGACAGGCGGAAGCATGGGGGCTCACACAAACACACCAGGGCACAGAAAGTGCTCATCACTTTGGAAGGGCAAGGGAGAAGGGCAGAGGGCGTCTGGGAAGCAAAACCCAAGTTGTTGCTAACTTGGCTTCTCTGCTCTGCTCTTTGGAGAGAGCTGATAACTTATGGGCAGCTCAGAACCAGGATTCAGGGTCCTTAGGCCACTGTACTTAGGACAGACAGGAGTGAGCAGATGCCGGAGGTTACAAAGCCAGGAAGAAGCCTGGAGGTCCCGAATTGCACAGGGTGGGTACAGAAGCAATGGGTGGTGGACGTGCCAAAGAAAAGGCCCATGATTCAAGAGGTTTAGGGAAGACAGAACCAAGAGACCCAATGACCAACTGGATTGGGGGTGGGATGTGTAGGGGAGAGAGGAATTCAAGGTGATTAAAGGTTTCAAGCCCGAGAGCCTAGACTGAGGACTGAGGGAGGGCCATTGAAAGAGAGAGAAATGAAGGGGAGGGGGCTGTGACTTCAGAGATGCTGACCTTCAAGTGCAGTTTACAGGCCAAGTCACATCAGTAAACCCTGATTAAGCACCTACTATGTGCCAGGCTCAGAATGTGAGAGGCCAAAGAAGGCACCTGAGCTCACAGCAGCCCCAGGGCCATGCCCACTGAGGAGGATGAGTGGTTGGCTGGGGGGCAGCTGTCCCTATCTCAGCAGATGGTCCCTCAGGAACCACTGTTGGCCCATGGCCAGCCCTCCCTCCAGTGAGGCCGCTGTGGCCCATCTCCCAACCCATGAGTGTGTCCTGTGGGTCTGGCCTAGAGGCCCTCGCTAGGATGAGGCCTTGTAAGAAAACCTTGGTAGAAGCACTCTACCTGCTCCCCTCCCCATCACTTCTATGAGTTTTTTTTTTAATTAAATGACCACCACCCCTGATTATCATGATTCAGGGAAGCGTCAAGGAGGTCTGCTGGTCTGGGCTCCCCCTCCCTCCTTTACGGCAGAGTGTGTGACTGCCCTAGGCCCCTTTGGCTGAGCCCAAGAGGGGCAAGAGCAAACGCCAAGATTCTGGCAAGAAAACTGCCCACAAAAGTCCCTTTTTGTGTGTGGCCCTTTCAACTTTTCTGTTCCACTCTGTAACCTTCTAACTAACAGATCAAAAAACAGAGAACATGTCGTCATGTGACAGAAGAGACGCAGCTGACCACACACAGAATGGTCACTCTCACCCTGGCTGGGGCCATTCAGCCTCCCAGGAGCTCCTTGGGAGAATTCTGCAAAGGCAGAAAGGCTACCTCCCCACCAGGCCATCCCACAGGGGACCTCTGGCAGGGTCCCTGACTGCTGTCTGATTGCTCTGAAGGGCAGATGGCAGTTGGACTTGAACTCTCAGCCCCTCTGTTTCCCTCACTGTCCAATGAGGAGCTCAGACTAATGGACCCCCAAGATTCCTTGGGGCTCTGGCCTCACAGCTTTGCAGCTTCATGGACCTCTGCTTCCAAAGGGCCCCTAGTCCCCTGGTGTTGAGCAAGATTGAGCCTCCTTCTGGGCCTTTCCCAAGATATCAGGAAACGCAGGCATCGGGAGTGAATCTCTGACAGTTCTGCGAGCACTTGAAGGTCCTGCCAACCTCCAGAGGAATCTGGGACGGGGGTGGCCACGGAACCCAACAGCAGCTGGCCAGCTGGTGACAGCACTAAAGGCGGCGCTCAGATGGGGCAGTAGTTGAGCACAACTCCACCCTTCCCTACCCCAACTGATCAGTGAGCAGGAATTTCAGCCTAGGGTAAAAACCCAGCAGATTTCTCCATCCTCCCCTGTCCCCTGCCCAACCCTGCCAGCCCACTCCCTCCGCCACACTCGGCTGGATAGTTCTCCATCCTCCCCCATCCCCTTCACCCTCTGGATCACCGGATATTTCTTCACTGGATATTTCTCCATCCCTTGCTCTCTACCCCCCTCCAGATTCTCCCCATCTCTGCCCATTCTAGGTTTCCTCTCTCTCAGCCTAGGATAAACTTTGCCCATGGGAAATTCAAATATACATGGACCAATTACTGATTATAGTTTCGGCTTACGTAACCTGGGTACTGGAATCTTTAAAAACCAGCACATTGTCAGTGCCATCTCACTGTCTGATTTGAGTATGTAACCCCAGCAGTCCCGTGGCAATAAAATCCACTTCCAAATTTTACTCTCAGGGATCTTTTGTCTCGCTCTATTCTGGCATGACACTGTCGCCTGCTAGCCCTCAGAGAGGTGATCTCCCTGTGAGCTCACAGGTTTCAGGTGAACGTTTCTTAATGAGAAGCACACCTCTTGGTGGTGCTGACCAGTCACCTCCTGCCCCACTTCCCCTTTCACTAGACCATGACTGTGTGGGAAGCTCGAGAGGCACCAGGGCCTGCTATGACCGTCCCCACCATACTTCAGACTTACTGCTAATCAGAAAAGGGGATGCAATGGCCCAAGGAGCAGAGGCAGCCGCTGCTCTTCCTGGGCCCAGCTCCCTGTCAGAAAGGATCAGGACGCTGCAAAGGGAAGCCAGGGGCTGAGGCGGCATCATCCAAGGGTGAGACGGCACATAACGCTGCCTGCTCTGAGAGGCCACATGAGAAGACAAAGAGAGCCAAAATCCCGCAGCCTTTTTTCTGGCTATTTCAACTCATTATCTCAATGAAATCAAAGGGAGGGAGATGGGCAGAGAAATGGAATTAAGGGAAGGAAATCATCTGGGAAGCTCCTGCCACTGGGGACCTGTCTTCAAAGCAACCCTCATCACACACAATTGAACTTGACTGAATCTGGAGCTAACAAGCACTGGATAGAGGCGGCCTTTCTCCTTGGCCTGTCTGGCAAGCACCAAGGACCCCAGGGTCCCCTAGGGAGGGTGCTAGTCAAGTTCACTCCACAAGTGAATGGGGGTGTGCCTAGCCTGGCCCCAGGCCCAGGAGGAACAGGGCAGAAGTCAGGGCTGTGGGGTGGCCTCCGGACATCTGAATTCCACCTCAGCCTCTCAGCCACTGACCTGTGACAGAATGCACCCCACCTCCCTCCTTCTAGTGGCCCAAGTGTGAAGTACTGGGGGCTCCATGCCTCCCAGCAACGGGAGTAGCTTACTAAACACTTGGGGGTGGTGCTGGCTGCTGCTTTTTCCTCCTTTTCGTATGCTTTTTTACACTGGAGGTCTCTCATGCTGCAGTGGCTGGAGTCATAGCCCACTCCTGGGGTCCCCCTCGGATCAGCCCTGGAGTTCACTGGCCCTGCTCCACTCCCACCCCTGGCTGGTCTGCCCCTCCTTAAGCATGCAGGCAGCCTGGACCAGCTAGGTTTGCAGCCTCTGTCCAAGCTCAAGAGCCATCAGCTCCCACCTCCCAGGGGCAGGAAAGCTGCCCCACCAGGCCCGGCAGCTTAATTAACCCTTGTCAACTGATTCCCCCAATTCAGCTCCAAGGCTCCTGGATTCTAGGCCCACAACATTTCTCCATCCACAGGCCTCTATCACCTTCCACTCAGACCATCACCAGTCTAGGTCTCCCTGCTCTCCTGACCAATTCTTCCTTTCCATACCAGGTGCTAAACTAACCTTCCAAAAACACAGGGCTGACCACACTCAACATCATTCAATGACTCCCTGTTCCTCTAGGATAGAAAAGACTCTGGCTTCATTTGCATGAGAAAATCACAGCCTTCACTTTCCTTTGGCTATGAAGACAAAGCCTGGGGAGCCAGTGCTGGCCCTGAGGTGCCAGGAGAGTACTACTGATTAAGGGAAGGACATGTCTAGTCACTAATCAATCACGACCCAAACCTTCTGAGTTCAGAAAACTCATTCTGACATCAGTCTCGATGGTAAGCCAATGGTCACATTCCTTTCCATCCTTTAAAGCCTGATTCCAATTCCATTTCCTACAAGAAGAACTCCCTGATTTGTCCCTGCAGCCCATGGCCACTGACTTGCCCAGGGACCTCACAGAGCGAATTCCCCCCTCTACTGTACTTATCCCATAATGCTGGATAGTCAGCCTACTTGTATGGGTGTCTATACTGGCCCTGAGCTGCATGGCAGCAGGGACCAGGTCTTACCAATTCAATTCCATAAACAGTCACGGAGTGCTTCTAATGTGCAAGGCACTTTACTAGGGAGTTGGGGCACTAGGATAAAAAAGATGGGGACCCCCCCGCCCTGTTCCTGTCCTCAGGTCCCTGCTATTTCCTGGAGTTGGGGGGACAGGGGAGAAGCTACACACAGACCCACTGTCGAGGGTCACAAGGGCAGAGGAGAGATCCAGATGAGGGGTTCTGAAAAATAAATGCTTGCTCTAGACAAAGCAGGACCAAAACAGCTTTTAGGGAAAAACAGCAATGAATAAAGGCCATTTACCAAGTCAGGACTTGGGATTTAGTGCTGACTTTAAAGGAGAAAAGCAGCGGGCTCCAGCCCTCAAAAAGCTCAGGGGCTGGGCAGGGACCACAGGTCTCCAGACACAGAAGGATCCTGCCTGGTCCCTGGAGTCTACATGGAGGGACAGCTGAGAAGCAGGGGCAGAAGTGCCTTGGGCATTAATCCAGAGACAGGACACGCTCAGGGCCAGAGTGGAAGGCAGCCTGGAGGAAGGGGATATGGGCAGAGCATTCAAGGATGTGGAGCATGGGGAAGGCCTGGCAGGAAGGGACATTCCAGGCAGCGGCAAAGGCACCCGGCCAAACTCTCCATAACTAAACTGAAGGAGCAGGCATTTTCACACTACCTTCCAGCAATGCTGATGGCACACACTCACTGACTGCAGAAATGGGGCTCTTCCTTGTTACATAAATTGTGAAAAATTATTAAATTTCCTGAGTGTCTCAACTCAGAGTTCTCCAATTGATTTTTCAGCTGCTGATAAAACCAAAAAGACTCACATAGTAGTTTAGATTTCAAAACGTCAGATTCACAGATGGAGAAGACTGGGAAATTATTGACCTCTCCCATGCTGGGAAAGTTGGGAAGCTTATAGAAAATCACTTGTTTTTCCAAATACCTGATTTTCATGAGTGGAGAGATGGCCTCTGATTTTTGTATAAAGATTATGACAGCCTTTACAAGACAGATTTAAAGGGACTCACACCATAAAACAAATTGCCATTTAAAAATAAAAAGGCGGTAAGAACCAGATTATGCATTGGCACCCTTCATCCTCATGGCTAAGAGGTGAATGACAGGATGGGGATGTAAGACACTGAAAAGCTTTACCATCAACAAAATTAATGCAACTAGGATAAGAAGGGAACTGGTCAACTGGGAAAAAACCCTTTCTATCTCTAGTATGGATCTGTCTGAGCTCTAAGACATCTACACAACTGACATAAATATGTAAGACTAAGTCAATCCCCAACAGTTATCAGCAGTCAAAGGACAGGAACACACAGCTCTCAAGAGAAGAATCAAAAACTATTAACAACCACATAAAAAAAATGTCCCAAATCACTCCTAAGAGAAATGTCAAACAAGCCCAGGGTTTGTCCTCACAATCCCACCGCTTTTGGTGAATATGCAGATTGGTCCAGTTGTCCCAGAAAACAACTGGGCACTAGGCTACAGAAGTGACTCAAGTGTACACACCCTTTGATCCTGATGGGATCCCACACCTGGGATTCTATCACAAGGTCAATAAGAAAAAGAAGGAGCCCAGGGCCACTAAAATATTTGCAGTAGAACTCTGCAGAAGCAAAGAAGTAGAACGAAGTCCAGCCCCCTCCAGGTGAAAATGGCTTTGCAAGTGGTTGAAGGGACATTCCAAAGGGACATTCTGCTGTAAACAGCAGTGACCAGAGAAAAGTACGGGAAGACATGGATGAAATGGGAAAGCAACATACACCATTACTGCTACACTGTACTTGGGAAGCACCCACCACACACACACACACACACACACACACACACACACACACACACACACACACACACACAGCTGACCAAGCCTGGCCCCGAAAAGATGACAGGGTATTGAAGCCTCCGGTCACCCCCCTCACTCTGGAGGTAAAGACCCATGACTGTAGCATGCTGCAAAGATCAGAACTTGGTGATGGGGCAGGTTACTTCTGCCCAACTGTTCTTTCCTCTTTTATATTCTTTCTTTAAAAAAATAAACAAAAGGATCCATCTCTGGGCAGAAGAAGAGAGAAGAAACTATTGAAAACATCAGCACTTAAAACAGATCAGTAAAAGCTGTTTTGAAAAGACTGAGTTCAAAAGGGCCAGCCACAGTTCCATCAATTTCCCCACTTCACCAGTGAGTGGTGAGTGCCCACCCCATTCATACATTCACCAAGAAATGTCAACCAACCCACTGTTCCTTCCTGCCCCTCATTTCTTACATGCAGTGTAATCACTCCTTAACACTTATCCTCCTGACCTCCAAAGAGGAAGAGAATTTTAATTGGCCAAAAGAGCACGTGTTAGGGATGGAAAAAGGGAACACATGTGAAAATACCAACACAACCATTGGCAAAGATGACAGAAGACAGGAAGACTCAATGTTGGCACAGTTGTGGAAAGAGAAAGGCTTTTGTTGGGTCAGATATGCTGGAACCTATTGGTGGAAGGGGCCTCGGGGGTTATGCAGTACAACGGCTCTCAAGGACTGTTCCACAGACCTCCTGGATCTCCGAAAGCTTTTCTAGGGCTCTGTGAAGTCAAAACTAGCTTCATAATAACTAGGACATTTTAATTTCTAATACGGCAAACACTGGCAGACATCGTCTACATGGACAGGAGCCCTTGGGAGGGGGTGTCCTAAGAGCAGAACATCTGAGAACCACATCCCTCTTCAGAGAGGCAGTGGAGGGGCTTCATATCCGCAGAGTGGGCCCAGTCCAGTGTCAGAGCAGAGGTGCAGTTGCTAGCACCAAGCTCTCTAACCTACATCAGCCTTTGTCCTCATAGCTCATGTAAGGAAGTGAGAGCTCTAGGGTTCTGGGCATACTCACATTACTATAATGCATATCACGCCCTCCCCACACCCCTGTGGGAGCCCAGAACTGGCTGGAGGAGGGCCAGGCTAGACTGCATTCTCCTGAATTGCCAGTCAAAGAAATCTGGCCTATTTGGTGAGGACAGATCTATTCATTAGAAAGAAGAAGGATGTAAGGGCTTTGCCTGAGGAAGGCAATTGAAGACTATTGAAAACCAGTGAGAAAAAGAGCACAGGTAAAGGCCTGATCCAAGGTGGTAGCAGAGGGCATAGAAAAGGGTAAACAGACTGAAAGGATAATTCACTGAGAAAATCAGCAGAGCCAATGTGGAAGGGCAGGTTTTAGGCCTAAGGGGCCAGGAGAATGGTAAGGTCATGAAGAGAGGTTGTGACAGCAGGAAACGGAGATTTCTGGGAAATGACACAAATGGGGCCCACACTGTGCCTCCTGAATGCCCCCTACCACTAGCTAGCTTAACCCATAGGTGTCAGAGCCAGCCCCCCAGCAGTGACAAGAAGAAGATGGTCAGATGACGGGGAGCAGGAAGGGCATCAGGAAGAGTTCAGATTCCACGTGCTAGACCTGAGCAGGCTTTCCCAACATTCTGGACATTTGCCAAGAATTCTTTTCTATGGAAACAGAAATTACTCCCCAGATAGGACCTTCTCACCCAAAGGCACATCCCCTCGCTGGAAGGGCCAAGAGATGTATCCTGCACACATAAAGGCCCTTTTGCTCTAACACATAGCTGAGTACAACAATAAATGCTGTCTGACATTTGGCTAAGTGTCCAGTTAAGTGGCTACGTTTAAGAACTTTCAGGAAACTGCTAAAACTAAATCAAGAGAACCTGAGATCTGTGTCCCACCAACAGTCCCAACCTACAGTTCCAGCATCAAGCCTGCCAAGGGCCACCATTTCCCCTGGAGGCCTCCAGCTTCCAGCCCCCTGGCACAGGGCCTTGGTGAGGGCTGGTGGGCAGGCTGCTTACTCTCTCTGAGAGTAAAACCTTCCCATTCACATTCCGAATGAGAGCTGGTGAAGGCAGAGGCCATGACTTCTCTTCCCTGGAAGTCACAGGCCTCTCTAGAAGCCAGGCCAGGCAGCCAGGGTGGGCTGTCGTTTCTCTCCTCCCCTCTGGCCTTCCCCTTCACTGTCCTCCTGTGGCTTCTTGCTGCATATGTAGGTCCCTGTGCCTGGATTCTTGCTCAACCTTCTCTTTGGTCTCCCTCCCTCCAACTTTCCCAGCTCCAGTTTATCCTCTGCTCAGCTGCCAAAGAGCTTTTCCTACAGTCACATCTGACCAGGCCTCAAACACCAACGGCTCCTTATTACCTCCAGGATCAATAAAAGCTTCTCTGTCCTTTAAAGCCCCAAACTCCCTTTTCCAGTTCAGTCCTATTTCCCTCCCCTTCTTGTCCTTGCCTCAGGATCCCCTCCTCAGGTCTTTCGGGGTGTCCTGAATGGCCTCCTGTTTCTTTTGTTTGGATGTGTTTATTTAAGCTGTTTTTCTCCGTATGCTCAGTGCCCAGCAAAAGGAAGGTACTTAATAAATGCTTGACTCATGTGTTCTTAGACTCCTTTTCACCTACCTAGACCTTGCAGAATTCCCTAGATCTAGTGGCCAGATGGGAAGAATCACCAAGGTCTGGAGGATGGCAGAAGCTGCCACCTCCAAGACATAATAAAAGATTGGCACGTCTTCTTTGACAGATGGGCAACTTTGGGCAGGTGACCCCCATTTCTGGGCCTGCTTCCTCCTTTATAAATGAGACAGTCATACAAGACACTGTCTCCTTCCAGGGTTCCTCAGGCAGCACTTCATGCTGTGTGCCCTTTCTGAGACGGGGCTTTCACACATCTCTCTCCAAGCGGGCCTGGCACATAGTCAGACAAATCTGCCAAACACTTAGTTTGCCAAGCCAAGCCAGCTTTCCACTGAAAACCCTGCAGTGTGAGCCCCTGGCTACAGGGCAGGGACAAGAGAAGGCATGGGGACCTTCCGAGGAGCATCACTGGCTACCTGCTGGGCACTCCCAGAGGTCCCATAGGCATCTCCGACTCACCCTGCCTAAAACCAAGCTCGCTCTCCTTCCCATCGCACAGCCTGCACCATCACCCAAAGCTCCACCAGCCACCCCATCTCTGCACCTCCTCCCACTCACACTGTGGCTCCCACCCTAGCTCAGGCCCTCATCCCCTCTCACTTGGGCTTGGGGGCTGTGTGAACACAAAGTAAAGACAGGAGTCCAGGTGAGAGGGGATGAGGGCCTGTGGCACAGATATCCCTGACACGCACATACATGTTTGTATAACGTGGAGAGGCTGCTGAGCTCTAGAACGGATCCCCTCAAGCAGCTCCAGGGCCTGCTTCTCTGGCCTTGGATTGGCCCACCTCTCCAGGCTCTCCATCCTACTGTCCTTCACACACTCTGCCATCTCCTACCTCTATGCCTTTGTATAGCCTGCCTGGCCCCCAGGCCTGCCATACCCTCACAGAACCTTCAGAGCTCAGCACCTGTCTAGGACCTTTTCCATAGCCATTCCCACTACTCCACTGGAAAGGGGGGGGCTTTCTGGATTCAGCCAATAGGCTACCAGTGAGGGCCTAATGGGCCACATGTGGCCTCAAGGTCGCAGGCTCCCCACTCCTGTTTTAGGATGGTCCCCATTGCAGAGGGGAGGAAATGTGGGGCTCAGAATCAGAGGGACCTGCCCAGGATCACAAGGTGTGGTCAGAGCTCACCTCCCCTGGCCTGGCGGTGGATCAATGCAGCCCTCTGCCACCTCTCGAGCCACAACAATCAGCTGCTTTAGGAGGCTGGAGCCCCTTCCCCTTCAGGGGGGAGTGGGGGTTCCACACTCAGGGCCTGTTTCCTCGTCCAGCACTAGACGATCCAAGGAACCTCCCGGCTGCAACACTCAAGGATTCTATGACTACTGACAGGGCACTTATCATATGACGAGGCAACACATCCCTACAAGTCTTCAGTCTGAAGGGGGGAATGGAAACAAAGACAGGAGAAAACCGGGGACTGAGGCAGACACCCTGAGGATCAGGTGCTTCCTGTCTCCTGTGGTCTCCAGGATGTGGGCACCTCTTCCCAAAGGTCCCAGTTCACTTCCTTGTGCCCAGGTCACCCTGGCACCTATGGACTCATCACTGACTCCCTCCCTCTGGTGTGGCGGTCCCCACCACACACCTGCCCCCCTTTCTCCCTTGATCCCCACCCACTTCCACCTGGACGTGAGCTCCTACACAGACACCACCCTATTCCACGACCCCATCTACCCAAACTCTTCCTCTGAATGAGGCCAGAGGTCAGCCACAGGGGCCACCCCTTTGGAGCTCAGGCAGTGATGAGGACAGACTGATCTCCTCAGCTTCACAATTCTGGAGGGCCCAGGTTAGTGCACACAAAGGTGCCATGTGTCAGCTCAATATCTCCATGGAGATCCTCCCCCAGTTTTGGCCCCAAGCTGGCAGCCAAAATATCTGGTGGAAGGTCGTTGTGGATGCTGACCTCATGACTACTGGGAGAACAAGAGCCATGTGGATGCAGTCACCTGGATCACTCCTGATCTCTGGGGGCAAGACTATTTAAAGTAAAGGTCGCATGGGCACTCCTTCTAAAAATGTCATGTTCAAAAAACACAAAGCAAATGTGAAAAATCCACTTGTTTTGTAGCAACGGTACCACGCCCTGAGGAAACCAGAGAAAGAGAACTACGGAAAGATGGATGGATGGCATCCCTCAAGCAGGGCACAGCCCTTGGGTGCTGGGAAAGGTACCCCAACAATAGGCTTCTTTCCACCCCATCAAGATGTGGGTGAGGCAGGGCACTGGATGACACCAGCCCTGGGGTCAGGAGGACCTGAGGACAGACCTGGCAGTGTGACCCTGGGCAAGTCACTCACTCACTCAAGCCTTTAGTGTCCTCCCAAGGTTGTAAGGGTAGAATGAAAGGATAGGTCTAAAATGCTCTGCAAGCCTCAAAGCAGTGTGTAGATGCTGCTGCTAATTCTGAAGATCAGAGGGTTGCAGCAACAGGTGTGGGGAGGTGACAGAGGGCACTGGCTGGCTGCTGCATCACCCTCTTGTCAAGCATCTGGGCACCTGGAGCTCGGCCTGACCATGATTTGGGAAAAGGGGGAAGGGGAGCTGAACAGGCAGGGGGACAGAAACAGGACTCAACAAGGGACTTCACACAGAGAAGCAATATCTGCCTGCTTGTTTTCGACCAGGGTTTAAATCTGTTCCGGCAGCTATGAGTACTGGTGATGTAGTCCCGTCCTCCCATCTCTCAACGACTGTCCAAATGCAGAGGAAGTATCTGTCCAGGCTGGAGATTTATACATGAGGCTGGCTGGGGTGCTATTAGAGAGAGCCCTGCAGCAGCTTCCCCAATCAGGTCCAAAGGGGCCACATGCACAACTGTGATCTTTATGTCTGAGGCAACAACCCTTGTGGGGTTTTTTAAGCAACACTTATGCTGGCTCTTCAGCAATTCTGTCCAGCAACGGTAATCAAAAGCCTTCAGAGTGATTGCCAGGGAGCTGAGCAGAAGAGACAGATAGTTAATCATTCTGTTTTATAATTTCACCCTGCGGAGTAGAAGGAAAGGCTTTCCTTGGTTACCAACAAAGTCCAAGACTCAGAGACCAGATAAAAGAAACAGCATCTTTGCCTCAGAAATTCTAAAGCCAACCCCCATTCTGTGGGTCAAATTAATATCAAATAAGGCCCAGGGAAACAGGCCCACACCAAAGGGTACTGTAGGATGGGAGGAACCTGTTGTCTCTTTAATTCTCTGCAGAGGACAGAGATGAACCAAGTCCAGACTGAAATTCCCAAGGAGAAACACTGAATGTCAGAAAGGCCTGCAGAAGAAGGCAGCAACCTCTCATCTCTGCAGAGACTATTTCAAATGATGAGTTCTATGAGAAAGGCCAGGGATAGGACCAATTCCTCCTGGTTCCTTCTGATCACCATGGATGACGTGGGAGTAGGTGGGGAAATGCTGATCCAGGATGTTTGCAGAGCTTGGCTCATCAAATGGGGAAGGAGTTCCTGCCTTTGTCATCCTGAGAGAGAGAGAGACAGCTCAGCAGAAAGAACCCTGGGCTTGGAGGAATCAGATCTAGGTCCCAGATCCAATTGTCCAGTTGTGTGACCTCAGGAGAGGCACCCGTGTTCTTGAAGCGTCTGTAAGAGTGAGCTGGCACTTGTCATAACCAGCCCATGCATTGCTGGGCAGATGGGCTTTATAAGTCTTTAAGGACCAGACAATTCCACGCTGCAGATGATAATGAGGGAGCAATGGGAAGAAGCCAGACACCAAGGCTTTCATCATAAAAGGAAGTCTGTGTGGGGATGGGGCTGAAGCAGAGGGACTGGGCTAAGTCTGAACCCTAACTCCCAGGCACTTTCCAAGCCTGCATCTGCACACCAGCCTAGCCTTGCTCTTAGAGTCACTTGAGAATTAAGGCAGCACAGCTGGTAAGTCACAAAGGGCCACAGAATCACACAGCACTGCTCTTTTCCTTCTCCTTAGTGTCCTTATTGGCAGGGGGACAGCATCGTGGCCTACTCCATGGCAGCCCCTGGCATGAGGGGCTCAGTCCAGGGCCTGTTCTCAGCCTTCCTACTCTCTGCAGCCGTGGACGGTTCTCCTCCTCCCTCTCTGACCACCCCATCTCTATGTCCTAGACTGGATCCCCTCCGGATCATGCCCTGTACCTCTGGGTGTCCCTCAGGGCTGCCCTAGGCCTTCTCTTCCCCTCGGTACCATTGCACTTATGATCTCATCAGCTGCCATGGGTATAATAACCATCTTTATGCTGTTTCAAATCTAACCATGCTGCCTCAATCCCTCCACCAACCTCCTATCACTCATCTCCAAACTGTCTTTGGGGCTTCTTGAACCAGATGTCCAGTAGTCATCTTAAAGTCAACATGTCCCAAACTTTCCCTCCACCAACTTCTTCCCCTCCCACATTTCCCTATTTCTAGGGAACCACCTCCCTCCCAGTCCCCCACTGCCACCCTAGGAGCCAACCTTAGTCACTCACTAACACCACCCCCATCCAACTCTGTTGCCAAGGCCTCTCAATTTCACTTCTGTAATCTCTCTCAAATCTGCCCCATTCTCTCCCCTGACCCTGTGCAGGCCTTCATCACCTCCTGCCTGGGCTATTTCCATAGCTGCTTGGGGTCTGCCTGTTCCAATCCATCCTCCTTTTAGCCACTAAAATGCATCACTGACTGTGTCTTTCCACTCCTACCTTGGTTCCCTCTAGCAGCTCCCTATATCCTCCCAGAGCAAATAGACAACATTCTTGTGGCATTCAGAGCCCTTCATAGCCTAGCTCCCACCTGCTTCTCCAGTCTTCTTGCACCTGGAACCTCAATACAGCCTTTCAGTTTGCCACTGGTGGGGCTCTGGACAAGGCACTGAAGCTGCATCCATCCAATGAAGGAATTTACCTGGATTACCTCACCATCCTCTACAGTTCTGATTTTGAAATCCTGGGATTCGTGGTCTGACCACAGCAGAAGTGAGGTCCAGCTATGCGAGGGCCTGCCTCAACAATGCACCTCAAAGCACCTGAATTAGGGGGGTCTGCTAGGTGCTAATCCGCTATGCTAATCGGGTGAGAAGACTCCTCCACCTCTCTGTGATTCAGAGAAAAAGGTAGAGGAGATGGTGTCTGAGACGCCTGAATGACATGTCCTCAGACCCCCAGCAAGTGTGGATGCGCCTGTGTGGTTCAGCATGGCCTTCTTTGGACCTCCACCTCCAGGAAGGCTCCAGAATAACCAGTCTTGGCTGCCCTGAAGGTGGTCAATGTGTGATAACTGATGAATGAGTAAAAGGGGACTAAATACTTATAAACTGACATCCACTTTCAAGAGTTTGTGCATGTACCTTTCCAAGGAAAGAAAGCACAATTCTGTGTAAAAGTATTCCCCACATACCCCTGCACTGGCTGAAAGGAAGGCCCCAAGGCCTGAGGCCTCTGCTCCATACAGCCTTTTACCAGGATTGCAGCCCTTTCATTTACTGGCAGGTATACACAGCTCTGCCAACATTGAGAGCTGGGCTGTACTTAATGCCAACCAAAAGCCAAGGGCCCTGTTAGTGCTGATCACCATCCATCTGGGTTACAGAAGTATGGGAACCATGGCCCCTCCTTAAGACTCCAGGGTAGAGCAACTCTGTCTATGGGTGTGGAAAAGGCAAACATTCCTGGAAGCCACTCGACACCAATGAGCCCCCATACTCTGCACGTCTGTCTGTATTCCATTCAACCTTGCTGCAAATTCTCTACTAACGGAGCTCGGCCACTTTGTCTTAAGGAATAGGAGAGTCACTGCCAAGGATGGAGGAACAGAAACGAGGAATCCACAAAAGCCAGGGTTTCCTTCTTGTAGGTCTTCTGTCTGCACATGTCTGGAGCTGGCGCAGAGTGGAAAGAAGGGCTCCTATTACTCCCATAAGATCAAAAATGTTATAGTGAGGAAGACACAATACATCATCTAATATCTGAGCCAGAAGCACCTAGAACTGAGAACATGAAGAGTTAGGACAAAAGGGAAACTGGGACAGAGCACAAAGAATGTCAAAGATGGGAGGGGCCTGAGAACGGGGGATGTCAGAGGTGGGAGGGTCCTAGAACAAGAAATAACAGGGCTGGGAGGGAACCTAGAACAGGGAAGGTCAGGGCTGGGAGGGGCCTTAAAAGAGGGGATGTCAGAGGGGGATAGAACCTAGAACGGGAAGTTCAGTGCTGGGAGGGGTCTGAGAACAAGGGATGTCAGAGCTGGGAAGAACAGGGAATGTTGGAACCAGAAGGGCCCATGGAAATCGTTTTGTTTATTCCCTTTTTTTATTTTCAGAAGTGGAAACTGAAAATCAAAGGAGGAAATGAGTTACTTCAGGTCATGCAAAACACTGATTTCCAAGTCCAGTGGTTTATCCATTATAAAACGTAGCCTCTATTTGATGGGAAAGGGCGCCATGGGGATACCATTAGTGGCATTAGGTGGTACAGTATTAGGTTAATATGAATGATTATTGCTACTCCTTGATAGGTGAATTCACCAAGACCACCTGGGTCTCCTCCAAGTCTCAAGCCCCACTAGCTCCCTCTGAATGTAGAGGATCCGGCCCCTCCTCAGCCTGAGAAATGCCTCTGACTGGGGCCACTTCCTGTAAAAGACAGGAACAGGCCTCCCAAAGACATGTTAGCAATCTCCCTAAGAAAATGAATGCTGAAGATTCCAGATGACATTTCATGCTTGATAACCATTTAGTGGAACAGAAAATTCCATAACGAGATTTCATACTCACAGAACATTTTGCAGCTAAGTTCTACTTAGGACCTAATGAAATTGGACTTTTTAAAAAAACGTGTTCTTTCAACTGAGTAATTAACTTATTCCCTCCTCCCAACAGCCACAGTATATTAAAGTCATTCCTTTTAGTCCACAGGAATGTGTCCACCAGGAATTGCTATCCCACTGTCTGATCATGTCACTGCTCTCCTCCCGAGGACCCCCCAGTTTGCTCCAGTCTATCAGACACCATTGGCCCTCACCTGCTCTGTAATCCATCCACAATGGCTTCTTGCTGCCCTCCTGTTCGTCTCCTGTCACCGGGCCGGCCCTCCTCACCACTGCCTCCTAGAATGCCAAGCTTCTCTCAAAGCTCAGCACAAATGCCCCCTCCCCCAGCTGCCAGTGCTAACTGGGCATGTACTTTGTATAGAAATGTACTGACCTCCCCACGGCCAGCCAGGACAGAACACGAGCTCCTTGTGGGCAGGAGCTGCTCTCTTACAGAGCCTGCATAGTTTATCAGCTGTATCGTCCTCATCACTCATAGCAACCAGAATTCCCTGCATTTTCAGATAATAAAATAATGGACAAAGAAATTATAGCCCAGAAAAACTAAAGGAAAGAAGGCTGGCCCTGACACAAGGGCACCCCAGGCCCCTTCCTCCACTGGGGGTGGGGAGTGGGGGGCTTCCTTCTGGGCTCTCTGGACTGAGTCCTACTGGCAGAGATACATGTACATCTTGGGTGTCAGTGGACTTACATGGACCAGAATGAATGAACTTAATTCAGGGGCTCACTACATAGACTTCTGTGGCAAGAACCCCTTAGAAGACACAGAGGAGCCCTTGCAATAAAAAAAAAAGGGTAAGAAAGGCAGTACTGGGGTGTGACTACAAAACGGCAGAATGACAAGTTCCAATCCAAGGGAAACCGCTCACCATCACAAGTAACATGAGTCTATGTGCCAACCACTGATGTCCAAGAGGTCAAAGCTGGTCAGTGTCTTGAAGCCCTACAACATCTTCTAGAAACAATACCCCAAAATGTCCCATTCACATAGCGGCTTAGAATGCTAAAAGAGGAAACCAAAAGATAACTGGAATAGCAGGCAGACTTGGCTTGGGAATACCAAATGAAGCAAGATTTGTCAAGATAACCCACTGGTCAGAAACAACTCTCTTTTTCAATAACCCAAAAGGCGATTCCACATATGGACATCAGCAGATAGGCATTATCTAAATCTGATTTGCAGTCAAAGGTGGAGAAGCTCTATACGATCTGTTAAAACAAGACCCGGAGCTGACCGTGGCTCAGATCATGAGGCTCTTACTGCAAAATTTGGACTTAAATCAAAGAAAGTAGGGAATACCATCAAACCACATGGATATAACCTAAATAACATCCTTTATGGATATGAAGTGGAGGTGAGGAGGAGATTTAAGGAATCAGATCTGATAGGCAGAGTGCCTGAAGAACTACAGACAGAATTTCACAATATCGTATAGGACACATCCTAAAGAAAAAGAAAGCAAGCAAACAGCCATCTGACAAGGCATTACAAATAGCTGAGGGAGGAAGAAAAGTGAAAAGGAAAGGCAGACCCAACTGAATGCAGAACTCCAGAGAATAGCAAGGAAACATAAGAAGCAATGCAAAGAAATGAGAGAAAACAAAATGGTAATGACGAGATGTTTTAAAA
Source organism: Gymnobelideus leadbeateri (assembly GCA_011680675.1). NCBI lineage: Eukaryota > Metazoa > Chordata > Mammalia > Diprotodontia > Petauridae > Gymnobelideus > Gymnobelideus leadbeateri. The sequence goes on along the minus strand of WOXC01009631.1, from coordinate 132,894 downwards.
AAAAAATTAGAGACAGTAAGGGAAAGTTTTATGCAAACACAGGCATGATAAAAGACAAAAATGGCAAGGATTTAACCTAAGCAAGAGGAGATTAGGAAGACGTGCTATGAATACACAGAAGAAACAGCCGAGAAAGTTCTTGGCATCACCAATAACCAGGATGGTGTGGTTACTGCTCTAGGGCTAGACATTCTGTAGAATGAAGTCAAATGAACCTTGGGAAACACTGCTAACAGTCAGGCCAGTGGAGGGGAGCTATTTAAATCCCTAAAAGCTGAGAGTGTTAAAGTGCTACACTCAACATGCCAGCAAATTTGGAAAACTCAGCAGTGGCCACTGGATTGGAAAAGATCTATTTATGTTCCAACCCTAAAGAAGGGCAAATTACCAAATTACCAAACAACTGTGCTCATTTCACATGCCAACAAGGTGATACTTAAGATTCTGCAAGCCAGGCTTCAGCAATGTGTGATCCAAGAATTACCAGAAGAGCAGGCTAGTTTTCTAAGGGGCAGAGGAGCTAGAGACCAAATTGTTGACATTTTCTGGCTTATGGAGAAAGCAAAGGAGTTCCAGGAAAACATCTACTTCTGTTTCACTGTCTACACTAAAGCCTTTGACTGTGTAGATTACAACAAAATGTGGTGAGTCTTCTAGTCTGACATGTCTCCTGAGGAACCTGGACATGGGCCAAGAAGCAACAATCAGAACCAAACACGGAACAACTGGTTGGTTTAAGATTGAAAAAAAGAGTGCGACAAGACTGCACACTGTCCCCTTATATGCCATGTGAAATGCCAGGCTGGACACATCAAAAGAGAAATGCCAACCATCTCGGAGAAGCAGACAATGCCACTGCAAGGGCAAAGCATGAAGAGGGATTTGGAAGCCTCTTGACTGGAAGAGGAGGAGAGTGTAAGAAAAACAGCCCAAACCTTAAGATCTTGGCAACAGGCCCCATCACCTCCTGGCAAATGGAGCAGAAAGAAAAGGCAGTCAGATTTGGTGTCCGCGAGCTCAAAGATCACTGCAGCCACGCAATTAAGAGACACTTGCTTCTGGGAGGGAAAGCTATGGCCAATCTGGACAGCACACTAAAAAGCAGAGACATCATCTTGCTGACAAAGGTCAGTATAGTCAAGCTGTGGTTTCTTCTAGGGTCAATGCAACATCTGGCAGACTTGAACTATAAGAAAACTGAGTACCTCAGAATTAACACTTGAATCGTGCTGTTCAACAAGGCTTTCAAGAATCCCTTGAACAGCAAGGAGATCAAATTAGTCAGTACTCAGTGAAATTAATTCAGACTATTCACTGGAAGCTGAAGCTGAAATACTTTTGCCACATAATGAGAAGATAAGACTAATTGGAAAAGACCCTGATATTGGGAAAGACTGACAGCAAAAGGAGAAGGTGAAGGCAGAGGCTGAGATGGACAGTGTCATGGAAATAATAAACAGGAGTGTGATTTGAGATCTGAGAGATGGTGGAGACAGAAGAGCCTGGAGGGCTACGGTCCACGGGGCACCAAAGCTCAGACAGGACTGAACAAAAGAGATGTGGTCTAAACCCTTCCACGGCTGGCTTATCCCAGAGAGCAAGGGACACCCAAGCCAAGCCAGGCTCTGCAGATAACAGCTCCTCAGTACACAAAATGGCATTCTTACAATCTCATTATTCATAGTGAGTGACCTACAAAAAAGCCAAGGCTGGCTCGGAGCTTCCTTCACACTCAGCCCCCACACCAGGCTTCTTATCATACAGCCACAACCAGAATCAAGCCACTAATGTCTTATAGCCACCCCACTCCCTGTCCTCCAAGCAATAACCAAGCTAGCGCGAGCTCACTCCATCAAGAGCCAGCTTCTTCACCCCCACTTCCTACAAAAAGTTTCCTGGTAAGTAATTCCATTAATGACAAGAAGCATCCAATTAATTTCTCCTACTAGCTGTGCCTAGAACCCAGAGGAAGAGAGAATAGAAAAAAGAAATCTTGGGGCATTTTAGACTCACAGTCCTAGTTCGAAGACAATGTCTCATTAGTTGCCTCTTCAAGGGTCTAGAAGTGTGAGTGTGGGGCTAGGGGACCCTGCATTGGGATGTGAAGGCCTGGCTTCCCCCAATCTCCCCCTTTCCTTTCCACATTGTGCTAGCACTCAGCCAGTAACTGGGCTCTTCTGGGCACACACACATGCATACTGCGAATGCATGGGGTGGGTATTTTCAAAAATGTCCCAATACAGTTGTCATCTCTTGCGAGAGCTCAAAGCTTAGAGGCTGAATCAAAGCCCAGGATCCAGCAAGCCTACAGAGACATCATCATGTGAAGCCAAAAAGCCACTTCTCCTTCTCCATTTCTGTGTCTCTGGGCATGTCCCAAGCAGAAAGAGCTGAGCTTAGTAATATGAGCACCTGGGTTTCAGTGCTACTGAGTCCCTATTCATTGTCAGAGAAGTCACATCCCCTGTAGGCCTCAGTTTCCTCATTTATAAAAGAAGGCGGATAGAGGCTAGAAGACCTCTAAGGTCTCCACCCCCCTGTGCCCATGGTCCTCTCAACCCTCTTCTTGGGATGCTCTGTTGCTCTGTTCTTGAGCTTGCTGCCATGCTGGCTGGAACATGTCTGGCTTCCAAGCGCAGATGGTCTCCATGCTCTACAATCCTCGAGACTTGGCTCAAGCTGGGTCTTAGTCCAGGTAGGGCCTCTTGTCTTGCTGACTTCTGACTTAGTCATCAGAGTCCAACTTGAAAGACACTCTGTGGAAGCCTTCTTTGAAATCTGTATTATAATCGTTTGTGTTCTCGTCTCATCCCCTTCCCAGGTGGACAAAGACTGTCTTACCTGACCTTATCTGGGCCTTATGCTGCACACCCAGCTCTGCCCGGAGAGGTCACTTGGAATGAGGGGGGCTGACAGACAGGCTAGCTCTATTGGAGTGGTGAGCTGGTTAGCTGACTGGCTTATTGTCTAGCCGGCGTACAGCCCCACCGTGGCCCATCCAAGATGGACCTTCAGCTTTCACCATTTGCATTTGGTCTGCCCAGAAATATACTTTCCCTTTCTCCCCAGTAGAATGGAAGCCCCTTGATGGCAAGGACTATCTTCCAGGCTTTGTTTGGGAACCCACAGCACAGAAACTTGAATACAGCAGATTAGTAAGTGACTATTAGAATGGATTAAATGGAATTACTTCTGTAGAACTAACTCCTCTCAGCAATGGTTTGATTATGTTCTAAAATAAAGCTGTGATTTCTCAGAAACAATGACCTCCGGGTGCTCAGACAATGTGAAAGTGCACTCCATGGGCACCCTAGCCCTGGGGGATGCCTTGACTCCATCTGGGGCACTCTGCCCAGTGCTGTACACTGCATTACGCTCCAAGCTGGAGGAAGGGGGACAGGGTGCTGAAAGCCCAGAGATCAGGTCATTCTAGGATCAGCTGTAGGAACGAGATAGCCTGGAGAAGAGGAGACTCAAGAGGCCCTTGACAGCCCTCATCAAGCATCTAAAGAACTGTTACCAGGAGGAGGAAAGTGGTCTTGCCCCACCTGGGCCTACAGGGCAGAGCACAGAGCAGTCAGAGTGAGAAAACTCAACTGGATAGCCTTTCTGATCCTCAGAGATCCAAGCTTTGGCTCTGCAAGGGGCCTCCACATTCTCTTAACTCCAAAGAGAGGGAAAAAATGGATTGCCAGAGCTGGGGTCAGGATGCTCCGTTACGGCTCCTGGAAACAGATATGTTTTGTTAGGGGGCTTTCTGAGGCCCTCCAGTATTGAGATTCTAGGAGCCCTGAGAGCTGGTTTCCAATCCTGGCTCTGGGGAAGGGGCTCTGGAGAGGCCATTGGTTCTCCCGGCCTCTACTTCCTTATCTGAGGAATCTTTAAGGATCTCTCAGTGACTCTGGTGGTGTGATGACTCCCCTCCAGGGACGTTCATGGCAAGTTTTCCATGCCATGTCTGTGGGTGATTATGGCTAAGAAGTCATCACCCCCCAGCCCGACATGCTGAAGGAGCCTCCCTCCCTCACTTTTCCTAGGCCGGGTCAAGAACAAAGAAAGGCCCTTGCCAGGCCTAGCACCTATACAATGAGTATCTGAACACTGCCCACCTCCCCTCCCCAGCACAATACTCTGTACATTGGAAAGGGCCATGGACACACGAGCCACATGGAACCCTCTTCCGCCTACAAACTGTGGCCAAGGTGGGTTCATGGAAAATCCCCCAGGTTCCTACCTGTCTTCATCATGGCAGCTCCTTGCTGCTGCCTGGGAAGTGACAGGGGTGTCATCTGATAACAGCTGTGGGAGGCTATGGATGGAGCAAGAAGGGAGGAGGAGCCTCCTGGACGGGCATTTTACATTGAGATATTAATCAAGGATGACCATCAACTGGGAGCTCTCACCATATTTAACTCTGCCACAAGTTCACTGAGGAAAAGCCATGTGCCACAAGGAATCAAGTTTATTACAAACAAATTATTTGGAGGGAAAAAAGCCAAGCAAATAAGGCCCTGCAAGCTCTGCTCTCCCTTTTGCTAGGACAGGAGGCTCAGTGTGGACCATGGCAGCGCCAGTGATCACTAATGATCCATTGGCTCTCCTGTCCACTCATGACCAGAGGCATCCTGGAGGAGCAGGGAGGTCTGCTCTGAAGCCAGGCCATTAGACCCCCTTCTCTCCCGGTAGCTGTCTGCCCCTGCCATGCACAGGCTGGACAGCAACTTTTATGTTCACATCTGGGAGCCCAATTCAGAGCAGGCAGGCTCTTCCTCAGGAGTTCAGGACAACCTTGGAAAAATTACCACCAAGTGAGGGACATTAAACTACAAGGAACATGCTGCTGCAATTAAAATAAAATCATTAATGAGGACAAGAGAGGAAAAGCACTTGGGTTAGCACAAATGTGAGTAACCACTTTCCATGTCAAACCAAAGCACTGATTCCTGGGCAGCCGGTGGTCAGGACCCAATGACAGCGCAAGGTTAATGGCGCCAGTGTGAGCACATTCCAAACAGACCCTGCTGAGGGTATCCAGATCTGCAGCGTGCAGTCCGCCAAACACAGCCCAAAGGCAGCCTGCTCAGGCAACACCAACGCTGGAGGACCTCCATGAGGGTGAAATATATGCACTGGGAGCAAGGAAGCCTCACTAAGCTGCCGACCTTACTGCTATTTATTGCCCATTCATTAGAGGCCTGCTTATTGTACTGGGAGACTAGGCCTCTGCTGTTCTAAGGTCATCCCAGTACTGATGTACACTGTGCTAAGGCCATCCCGCCTATGACATCCCCTGTTCTCAGGCCCCTCCCAGCCCTGACCTTCGCTGTTCTAAGGCCCCTCCTCCCAGATTTGACAGGTCCAAGTCCTCAAGTCTCCCCATCCTTGAAGGCCTAAGGTTCCTGGACATGAAGTGGGGACAAGTGAATCTCAATCAGGGCCCCATCACTAATTGGCTCTCTAACATCAGAGAAGTCATACCTACTCTGAGCCTGGGGGTCTCAGTGGATAGAGGCCTGGGTTCGCACTTAAAGTAAAGCCCCTGGAGCAAGAGATAAGAGGAGGACAGAGAGGGGTTAAACAGGGGTTAAATGACCCCCAAAATGTCCATGGGGCTGAAGGAGGCAGAGGCTGGCAAAATGCCTACAGACCTGGAGCATGGGAAAGGAGAAGGGGAATGGTGAAGGAGGAGAAGAGCACCCCATGGTGCCCCATCACAGCACCTGTCCAGGAGGATGCCAGGCAGAGAAGCGCCCACAACTGGCCCTGCCTGTCCTTGGCCCCAGGTTGCCCTGGCCCAATACGACTTCCCCTGCTGCAGTTTTGTTCTGCCATTAAACCAGATAAATATTGAAGGGATAATCCTGTTGACAGAAACGGGGTCTATGAAGAGAAACAGCTTTTGAGGGTCATTAAAGATCAAATCAAATGCAGCCATTTCCCTGGTGACATAAGTGGCGTATTAGAAATGTAACCCAACATTGCTCAGCCTTCCTCTCATAGAAAAGCGATGCAGCTAAGCATGATAAGAGCAAATATTTTCTCTTTGCATGAGGAATGAGAAGATCAGTAGGCTGACTGCTGGGGAATTTATCTCAAAAAACAAACCCCAAACAATCAGCGTGGAGAAATCCCTCTGTGCTTGTCCTAGAGATCCTTGGGCCCCAGTGTGTCCAGTGGTCCCCAGAACAACTCACTGTAGCTCCAGGGCCTGGGTGTTCAAGGGCTGGGGAGCCATTTCTCATTACCATAAACTCAAACCATCTTAGTAAGAAAGCAGATGGTTAGAAGGTACCAGGATGTGGCCTGAAGAAGCCCCCTCCAAATAGAGCACCAGCCCTGGAGTCAGGAGGACCTAAGTTCAAATCTGGCCTCAGACACTTAACACAAAAACTAGCCATGGTACCTTGGGCAAGTCATTTAACCCCAACTGCCCTGCCTCCCCCTTCCAAAAAAGTCATGGTGGCATCTCGGCTGACTCCTCACCCATTCCCCAAGCGGTGAAGTCACTCCTTCCCACCTACTCCTTCCAGGGGTCTTCACCTGCCCCTGGAAGGAGATAAGGCTCTTTAACTTACTTTAGAAAGAAAAACAGGGAGGGAATTATTTAGGCCACGCCTCCTGCCATCAGACCACTCTCGGCTCAGGGTGTGCCTAGGGACAATCTGAACTCACTTCTTCCCTCTTTTGAGGAAATGAGATTACCAATAAAATCTATTTGGCTGGCTGATGAGCCCCCAAAACTTGATGGTCCATTCTCATTCTCTGTGAAGTTGACCATGGTCTCTCTCTCCCTCTCAGCCACCTCTAAACAAATGAAATGCATCCATAACAGTAATGTGCCAAATTAATTACAGATTTATCTTAATGTCAGCTTGTAGGGAGTGAATGGACAGAACCAGAAATAGACTTTACAGAAATAATCCTTAGAATGGATAAACACTCTCCAGGGAGGGAGGGAGAGAGGTGAAGAAAGAGGAGGCACATCTCCAATGCTCTTGGCAAACAAGGACCACGCTCTCTTGCTGAGGCTGAAGGGGACCCACGTTCTTCACCCCAGCACCTCATTGGGTAGCAGGAGAAGCAGCAGCAGCCAGAACGCTGGAAGTGCTGAATGCCTGCTCAGCAGCATCCCTCCCAGCCTCTGGTTATCTCCATTCCTCCACAGAGGCCTCTCATCTTCTCAACAGGGGGTGAGGCAGTGGTAGGGACCATGGAAGCTTTCTCGCCTCCATATATCATCCTAGCTTTAATCCCTCTCTTTTGTTATGGTGGCAGCTTCCTGCTGGGCCCTTCCTCACTTCTCACATCTCATTTCAATGATCCCCCTTCTTTCAGCACAAGGGTAGAGGGAGGACTGCCCTTTCCTAGGCAGTGGTCCTCAGATCAGAACAGGTGAATGATTTGTCCCCTGCAGGAATCACTCTCTATTGTCCTCAACTCAGTTAAAGGGTAATGCCACAACCTGCCCAAGGTCACACGAGCAGCTGCTGGCATAGCACCAGGTCTTCTGATGTCTAGTCCAAGGATCTTTCTATCCTCAAACTCAAATCAATCCAAAAACTATCTAACCAGCACCTGCCATGATCAATGTGCTATGAAAGGTAGACAGGAAGTGGCGCCTACTCTCAAGGAGCTTCTGGTCCAAAAGGGATGGGGGGGGGGGAAGAGGGGGATGCTAATACTGCATATACAAATAACAATGGGAGGTGACATAATCTGAGAATGGCAAGACAACAAGGGCTCTGTCTACTCTTCCCCTCACTCCTACGAGGACAGGTATGGGGGGATGGTAGATAAAGATGCCACCTCTGCTCCAGATGAGGTCACCCTTTCTTGTTCATTTGAAGAGGCTAGTGGTCAAGGTAAGAGAAGCAGCCCTGGAAGATGGCCAGCA